>MVJL01011542.1:0-48381 GCA_002156465.1 Macrocentrus cingulum | reverse complement strand
TTTTTTTTTTTTTTTTTTTTTTTTTAATTTAATTTCATTATCACTGTGATGCATTTTTTTTTTTTTTTGCTTGACGCGAAGGCGTGCGAGTTCGTTCTCCTCGTCCGTATGATACTTACACATACACAATTTCGTCATTTGCGAGTCATCAGTTTTATTTGATTATTTTTTTCCCCCTTCGGATAATAGTGATCGTCTATGAATCTATAAGATAACAGCACGTTGCCTAGAACGTATACACCTTTACAAGTACTTGGTTTATTAACAAACTAAGCAACGGGCTTTTGACCTCATGAAATTCATAAACGTAGGCCTGACATGAAATGATATATTTTTATGTGTGACCAAACATTTTATCGCAGTGCCAAGGACAATAACAATTTAATCGTAATGTATAAAGATGTCGTTTTTGGCACAATCGATTGGATATTAAATTATTTTAATTTATTACAGTTATTCTGTTTTGAGAGACAAAGAGAGAAAGAGTGAGACATTAGATTTTGGACAGGTACTTGCCTCGAAAAGCCGGGCTTAGCCATTCTCTCCGGGCAGTGTGGTAATTTGTCATGTTCGGTAGTAGTGGTAGTAGTAGTAGTAGTGGTAGAAGTAAGCAAATGCTTTTGATCGGCGCGACCCTAAGCTAAGAAAAATAGGGAGAAAGGGCACTGATATCAGTCCACATTGTTCTGCATTGTATCCTTCACGTTTAAAAAATTTCTGTTTCAATTTTTTTTTTTCTTATTTTTTCTGAAAACCTGAAATACTGATTTTCTCCGCCTGAAACTTTGCTTATGTCATAAAAAAATAAATTAAAAATAAATAAAAAAAAAAAAAGACGTGATGCCGGTTCAAGCCTGAAAAGAAAATGGCTGCAAGAAGAAATTGTACGTTTCCCCATCCTTTTTTAATCCCTCTCTGTTTTTAAAACTTTTTTTGTTTGGCAAGCACCTAAAATAAGCACTTCAAATCCTGTGTCTGTCTTCTCAAAAAAATTTCCTCAACTTATCATTTGATTCACCTTTTATACTGACCGAGTGTGCCAAGGAGACGATCCATACTGCGCCTAAAAAGACGCTGCAAAAAAACGACAAAAAAAAAAAAAAAAAAAATGAAAACTGAAGTAATCAGCAGCTTTTCCACCTAAAAGAGCTGTAACGCCACTAACGATTTTTTTGTTTCTATCTGAGGTAACTCTGCCGCCTGCGCTAAGGATCGAGGATGTTAACCGAGATCGCGCGAACATGCGATACAGCACACACGCACACGAGATATATTGGAGAAAAAAAAATGAAAGTAGGGCAGAAAAATGTTGGAGACAATACTGCCTAAACTCATGTATATGAGACAATAATATAAGCTATTGTAAAACCACGTGGGCCCTATGCAACGCCGAGACACCAAAATCCATACGTACCTCCTGCTGAAGGAAGCTCAAACAATACTCTAGCTCACCCCATCATCCTTGGACACTCCGCTAAATAAAGTGCTAAATATCGAATGTGATAGTACAAAAAATATTCGAGGACATCAAATACTTGGTTTTGCACGGACAGAGAACGAGGAGTCGTATTCTTTGGATATATACATATACATATACATATATGTATATATATATGATCAAGTAAATAAATAGGATTAAAATTAAGTTAATTGGTTTTCATACCTGTTCCTCGTTCAAGTAGTTGGGCAAGCCACCGATGAAGATCTTGTGTGGTGAATCTGTCGGATAAATGTTGAGAAAAAAAAAATACAAATTTTGATTATTAATTCATAATGAGGTAGCTTAAACTAATCTATCTCATACTTCCAGGGTTCTGTTGGATGTGAGAACACTTGGGATATAGTAATTAATATAATTGTATGTTGGGAAACATACCGGGAACCGTACCTGGCACGTTCATGCTCGGATTATCCGTCATTCCGGGCATTGGTTGGTAATCATGGGGTCGTCGTATTTTCAAACTCTGTCCCTTGAAATTTATTCCGTCAAATGCCATGGCCTGCGTTGTTTCATCTATCGATCGGAACTAAAACATATATATATATATATAACAAGAAAAATGTTTTTTCTTTTTTAAATTATAATCCATAATTACCTCTAAAAATGCAAAGTTCTTGTCTAGATTAATTTGACAAGCAAGAACAGGATTGCCTGCAGCTTGTGCCAAACCCGACAGATGCATTTGCTGATTGAAAAATTCCATCATTTCTTCCTCTGTTACACCAAAGGGAATGTTTCCAACATAGAGTCGTCTAGCTTGTCGGGTAATCGTGCTGCCAACCACTGGAACTGCTGCTTGTGGAGTGTCTGCGACGATATTGGCCGGTATTTGCCCAGCTGCCTGCATGGCTTTGTACTAGGTATAAATAAAAGATTGATTATTACTTTTATATACTTTTAATTACATCTATATATAGATATATATATACCTGAAGTGGAGTAATATGTTCAAAGCCAGGTGGCGGAACATCCCAATAAAGTGAGGGTTTTCTTCTACGAGAGCTTCGACTCTTTTTCGGAGAAGTACTCCGCTTTCTGTCTCGTCGGTCTTTGGATCTTGAACGTGTTCTCTTCCTGCGGTCGCGACTTCGCGATTTGTGCCGCCTACTGTCTCGATCCCTATCCCTCTCCCTGTCACGGTCTCTGTCTTTGTCCCGGTCTGATCGATCTCTGTCTGGATGAGTGAGAGAAATATCATAATTGAAAAAAAAAAAATATTCACCAGAAAAAAGAATTTTTTTTTTCCATGAACCTTGACAAAGTACAAGACGTCATGACGATGACGGGAGTACTTGAATTATTATTATTTGAATATTGTATTAAAAGTCAAATAAATTTCAGATTTGTTTACAAGTAATAATGCTCATAATTAACGATTTACTCCATTTCCAGCATGGCCGAATATGTACAGCATACAATGTCAAGGCATCAAGGTGGCAATTTGCAAGATTTCGAGGTTATTAAAAATCATCCTTACCTCCATTGAAATCTTCACCCATTATTATTACGTTTTATTCGATAAAAATTCAACACTATTTTCTTGATTATTCTGCTGTACACACTTATTGTTTCGAGAAATTGCGTTTATGTACCGAGACGAGACACACTCTGCCGAGAAAGCCGAACTTGCCGAAACACCCCATCAGAGCAAGAGAGAGAGAGAGAGAGAGAGAGAGAGAGAGAGAGAGAGAGAGAGAGAGAAATGAGTGCCAACTCACAAAATGGCCGATCGGCAACGAGTGTGCGAGTGCGCGACGACGACCTATTAGTTCCATAAATTATTACCCGTCTGACATGGCGCCACTAATAAAACGCGGCAATTTTTAAAATTATATTTGTTGAATTTATTATCATATATTCAAAGCTACCAAGTATTTACAAGTATTAAAATCTTTTTTATAACTGCTATTAGTCTGACGATTTAATTTTTATTGTTCCATCAGGAGTAACCTGAACCTTTACATCAGCTTCAATTGTCGATAACTCGCCTTCAACAATTTCATAAGCTTTGGGCCTCTTGGGTGCAACATCCGGAGTTTTGACTTTATTCCTACGCTCTGAAATCAGATCAAAGTATTTAATTAGCATCTTTAATCCATAATAATAATAAAAATGATCAAACTTACTCATAGAATAATAAATTGGAATTCCCAAGCCTTGTCGTGTTTTAATTAAAATAGATCTAATATTATTCAGTCCACCGGGATAAACTATTTTCAACTTTTCACAGACAACCATAATGTTGTTTAGAATTTCTTTGCGTGACATAGCCAACTTGGCTACTTTAATTATGTGGGAATTTCCGTTTCCATGAATTTCTAAACTGGCTTTTTTCAGGGCAACTTCAATCTGTTTTTTTAAATCGGCTTTGTCAACATGAATGGGAATTGGAGCCATGGAAAATCGGGTGAATGCCTTTCCTAAAATATGCGTCATGTGGCCGGAAATTCTTCCATCCACGAGAAAAAAATCGTACATTCGTGCCAATCGCCTTTTCATTTCAAACTGTCCATATTCATTTTTTACTTGATTCATCGGAATAATTGTTATTTTTCTAGTCACGCCCTTTTCCCGGAGCTTTGTTTCCCAATGTTCAATTGTGGGCTCGTGGTCCTTTCGTCTGCCTCTCTCCAAATCCGCAACAAACAATGCAACCTCGTCGCTATCACCAACCATTTGATGCGGCATCACTCTGAAACATAATATAAATTCATTTTTTCAATTTTATTATAATTAAAATTTAAGGTATATAAATTTGCAGTATTATTTTCAGCTTCATAGAGAGAGTTCATAATCATAGCATCTCATAAGGATCCATTGGTATTTAATAATAATTAATCATGAGCATTATTTTCACAGAAATAGGTTAAAATTTAATTTACTTATACGTACATCCTTTCATAGTGATGTGGTACTTTTGGTATTTTGATGCAGTTAATTTGTAAAAGTATGGGATTATCTTCTTCCGAAAATAATGCCTTTTTTTTATCGCTGTGCATTTTATCGAGTTTCAGAATTGCTTTAATACACGATGCCACGTGGCTTTTATCGAGTTCCAAGTTTGAAATTTTCTTTTTCTCATCAGCCACATTATTTATTTTAGCACGTTTTTGTGGTCTTTCCGATTGCTTTTTCTTTTTTTCCACACTTTCGACACTTTTTCCCGTACTTTCAAGCGACCGCTTGTGCAATTTTTTGTCAACCGACATGATTATACTCAGTACACACTGCTGCGAACATCGAGGAAATTTAGTACAATGGACGCCGTTGCGATGAACACGACGACGCGATCGAAAGAGAGGTGGTGGTGTGGTGTGTGTGTGTGTATATATATAGTGACATCGCGCGTCGTCGTCGTCGTCGTCGTCGTCGTCGTTGTCGTCGCGCTTGGCCGGAAGTTCCTTATTACTAGTGGCGACTAATCGCAAACTGCACCCAATCAAATACTTGACGTATTAGCGCGGCAAAGATTTAAATTAGATTTATTTTATTGTAAGTACTTGTAAATGTATGTATTGAAAATTATTCGTATACATTGATGGTTGAGGGTGTGAAAAAAATAAATGTGAATTATTCAATTAAAAGGCAACAGCAACTTGACGGGAATGCAAAGTGCTCTGATTTGAATCTTCTTCCATCCTTTGTAGATGCCAGAATACGATAGACATACTTTTGTTCACAGGATGACTTATAGCCTGATGATAAGGTCTCAATTTTATCGCATCTCATTGATTCATTTCTAAAACTAAATTATTCGAATTATAAAAAAGAAAGAAAACACACATTTGCTGCATAAATCAACTCACGCGCATTCTTCAATACGAACACCTTGACGAAATTGGCCCGTATTTAGAATAAATTCCCACTCATCATCCTTATTTTTTCCTTTTTGGGGATACACAACTCTTTCCTAATAGAAAAGTAATAAAAATTTTATTTAACACTGCCTGATATGTATAGTGTTAATTTTTTGAATATATACTAACTTCACTAACACACATGGAAGTATATTCAGCATTGCTAATTCTTTGTCCAATTTCTATCTAAAATTACAAATCTCTTTATTATTTTATGAAAAAATATTGTATCATGGACGTGTCAGCTTCATGTAATCATGACAATTTCATCCACTCACAATATCCACCATTCCGGCCAGATGATTCAAACTGGAATTATTTTTAATAAAATTTTCTATAGATTGATAGGGATATTCGGGTGCATGTTCGCTAAATGTTTTATCAACAAGCGGAATTGCAACGGGTATATAATTTTCCGGATACGACAGGTCATCAGTTGGAAAAACTATATGTCCATCTGATTTGCCGGTAGCTATCGAAACAGCTGAAATATCATCAATGTTAATATATATAATAATATAAAATTTATATCTTCATTTATACATACAGTTTGCGTCTCTACGTTTGATAATAATACCGTTTGGCGATGAGCCGTTGATCAAATGATCCTGATTAGAGTTGTAAGACTTTACAGAGTATATGGCTTTGCCTGATGTACTTTCCGCCGCCGGGAAAGCCTTTCCCTCACGGTTCAAGATCTGCAAAAGATAAAATATACATATAATAAATGTGGCAAGTCATGCGCTCCGTTATTAATTAAATTGAGTACAACACTGCTGCGCGTCGCGCGTGCGAAATCTTGAGATTTATACTATATAACAACTCGCCATACTCATATGATAAATCCTAATCTATCACTTCTTGGTCAGTTCTAATTTCTTTTTATCTCTGCATCCACAGTCCACACATACCATAAGCAAACACTCAAGGCCGCGTGAATTTGATCATTTTAATCATATATCGGTGACGATAAAAGCAATTTTATCATAATATGAATATAATACGCAATATAAAATTAAAATTAAATATATAAATTTTTTTTCTCTCAGTAATGAGAATAAATGTACTTATATATATATTTGTTATATTTGTGGTTTTTTAAAAAATAGTTTTTTTTTAAATAAATTTTTTGTCAACTTGAATCAAATATCACCCGATTTAATCCTCTCTCTCTCTATATATATATCTATCTTGATGTGTGCATATATAATAGATGGTCTAATAATGGCGCGCGTGTTGTCAATAAGGAATAATATACTTATTGTGTGTGAGATGAGAAATAATATTTTTGTGCAAACCTATATTATTGTTATGTAAATACTTACACATAGAGTTATGATAATGCAAACAAAGATCTTTGAATAATTCATGACGAGTGAAGCTTTGCAATATATATAATACGTATATGAAAAATATTTTCAACGACTTGCAAATGTTGAGACGAAAAATATAATGCGAATTTCAATATGACAGATTCTGTGACAAGTTTCAATATTTTTTGATAGCCACAGAGAGCACATACACACACACACACACACACACCCACACACACACGTTAGCCTCTCATATCACACTTTGGAGAGTCGACAAATATCTGAATGACTTTAGAATGTATATTTACAGTGTGTATATATATATTCAATATTAATAATATATTGTCTAAATGTGTATGTATGTTAGGGATTTTATAACACACGCACACACACATACACACACGATATAAGCGCCGTTCACTCTATGTATATATATACTTATATTGATGGTGCGATGAGGCACCGGGATTGATTGAAAATGGGGAAAGGATGCAAATTTCAGAACTCCCCAGAAAAACATATATATATAAAGTTCCAGATATTACCATAATGAAAAAAATTTCGATAGGAATGTTCTTTATTCGACAATCTATAATGAAACAAATTATTAGCCTACTTATCCGCGTGAAAATGTCGTGTATATAGAAATATCCAGATTGTAGTTTTGCCTTTTGTTTTTTTCCCTTGAAATCTTTTTCATGATTTTATTAATGAGAAACTCTACAATCTATTTAAGACACTCTGAATGGCCCTGAGTTTAGTTATTAATTCACCACTATTGAGTTTATTAAAGAGGGTCGTCAAACACTTAGATATTACGTCTTGACATTTCGTAATGATTTTTCGACGAACAAAACTATTTCCAATTTTAGTATGATTGATGAAATAATTGACAAGGTTAGAAGTCGATTCAATCAAATGGAACTCATTGCCTTCATTTAACCACACACGATTATTTCCCCCAATCATTTTCTCATAAAAGTCCAGAAGATCTTCCATAGCAACACCGAGCTGAAGAAATCCACTGATAATATCTGTATTTGACACTTGCAGTCTACATGCCCGAATTTCAAGCTCCTTTAGAAGAAAATCTACTGGAAAACAGTGAGGAGTTCCGGAATATTCTTGGCCAAGAATTTTAATTTTACTCATGACTATCGACATTTTATCATCATTTGACTGATTCTGAGCTGTTTTCAATTCATTTTCAATTATATTTGTCCATATTCCTTGCACCAACATTGCATCCTGATGACCTGAGCAGTGGATAATGGCCAATTTACATTCCCAAAACTGCAAGGGATCTGCATACTCTTCGTACAGTTGTGTAATATCTAATAGTGACGAGTTGAGAGCCAATTTTGCGTCTCTCACTCTCAGGCGATCATATAAATGCTGTTGATTGGTAATAGTATCGAGAATTTGTTGTTGAATTCGCGCTACCTCGACTTTATCCTCGAGCTCGCGAAGAAATACGCCGAGATAGGGGGCATAGCCGGTTTGATCGCTTCGCATACATACAACCGCTCGTGCCAGATGTTCTATGCGTTCAGATAGTGTTTGTGTCCCACCCGGCTTTGTCGCCATTGCATCAAGAATCTTTGCTGCAGCAGCGTGATTTTTATTTCTCTCGTAAAATTGCCAGAGAAGCTCAGGATTATTTTCTCGAATGAGATAGGCCTCGAGTGATGGGGCAGCCAAAGCCACAAGTTCACCGCTCAGACCTCGTTCTTCCATCCATGAGTATATTGAAGCATGAAGAATCTCACAGGTACTGTGCAGGGCATCTTCAATAATTTCATGCATCTAAAATTCAATTTAAATTGTTATTATATCTAATTATTATTATAGTATAGGTAAAGTTTGTACTTACAGTTTGTTTAGCTGGAGTAACAGTTGCCAAGGATGAATTAAAAATTGGTGGACCAGGTTTAGTTGGAACTGTCGGCGTTAGTGGATTTGAAATACTCTGATTATAAAGACAATCTAACATTGCAATAACTTCTTTATAAATATCTAATCTTCGAGTGTAGGCCGTGAAGCCCTCTTGATCCTCAGCTGGTTCATTGTTTTTATAATAATGCAGAGCGGCATTGTTGGGATCAGTTTTCTCGGCACAGCAAAGACAAAGTTCCAAAATACCCGTGTAAAAGTGGCAGGCCATAAATTGCTGACACACCGCAGTAAAATTTAATCGTGGTGCAACAGTTTTACAGAGCTTCAGTGCAGCCTGAAGGTGAGTTTCTTTCTCATCAGGATTTGTACAATTTTTAGCCTTGAGAATTATTTCATTGGCCTTGGAGCAAACTGCATCTTCACTTTTATATAAATTTGGACAAATTTCTCGCAGTCTATTACTAACAGTGTCGACAGAGGCATTGTCCCCAAGATAACTGTCTATCAGATGAATAATTAATAATGATGATATTTCATGACCAATAAGAATTAAATCTCTGAATGTTGCAGTTGAAAATTGATTAATTTGATCTTTTGATAAACAACTGACAATATTGTGTAGCTGATTTTCACATAAAATTTTCCACAAGCCTAAAACCTCGCAAGAGTGAGTGACGAAAGCCTTGAGCGCGTCCAACGAGTTTCTTTCCTCAACTAGTGGCTCTTCATAATGTACCATCATAATGGTTCCATCAAAATTATCTGTGACATTGCGTACACTGGATTGGTGCTTGGAAATGTGCGTATTTTGATTTAAAAATGATCTTAATGCTTGCAAATGTCCCAAAATCCATCCAATCTGTCCAGATGTTATTGTACTTGAAATTTGATTTTTTCCATTTATGCACTCTTGCTTAATGCATCTCATACTCCAAATTGGCCGCAAGATTCTTCCCACATATAAATAAAGCCCACCGTGTTTTGCAGAAAACTGACGTAGTGTAGTTTCATTTGTAGCTCCTGCTCCTCCTGCTCCTCCTCCTCCTCCTCCTCCATTGGGTTGAGAGCAGCTGCGAAATATTGTTCGTCGCGAATCAAAAGTAGATATACGCGGGGTAGATGTACAAATACCAAATATACCACCCTGAGTATCAACTTGCTGTGAGGCAATTTTCTCTCCTCCGTACAGAAAGAAGGCTCGTGTAGCCCACTCAGCCACTTGTGTTGTATCCGTTGTCACTAGATTGAGACACGTGGCACATGCTTGCTCAGGTGACAGGCTTTTAAAGTATGCGCGTGCAAGTTCCGTATCAGGGCCACGCTGTTCAAGAAGAAGTTGACGCAAGATTTCCACAGGACGCAACTGAGAAAGAATAATAGCACCTTGAGCCGTGAGGAAAATGAATTTACGTGGATTTTCCATGTGCTGGCGAACAAGTAATGGTGGATCACCTTGATGGCTACCTAATTGTTTGTCAATATGAATTTGCGGTTCTTCAAAAATCTCAGCCATTGCCCAAACTGGACTGTCAAACGGTAAGATACTCTGAGTCTCGGCCAAATAATTTGTAAAAGGATAAGCATCATTGCTGAGGCACCAAGCTGTCTCTACGTCACCACCACAGACAAGAATTAATGTTCCCTTTCTGTAATGACCCATTTGTACTTTTCGCGGACGCATAACAGGAGCATTTGCCGCATAGCCAGGCGGTAGACGCACGTGCACAAGGTGAAGATCTTGAGGTCGCGTGCCTGGATTTGAAACTGATGTGCAGGTGAAATAAAATCTTGTTCCTGTAGCCGCAACTACCACTAGATTAAGGTGAATTGACTCTGATTCTGTAATTGCCGAAATACTGACAAATGGCCGGAAATTGTTGCTGTCAAGAGTCTTGACAGCGTTGACAGCCTTTTGCACGAGGCTAGATTGCGAGACTGAGGTAATTCTTGAGGCTCCACCATTGTCAATATCCCACACCATGATTGTTCCCTTGTCGCCAAGAGTAAAAAGAATATTTCTCGAGTCGTCGACTGATATTTGGACAATTGCCTCCTCCTCCGAAAGCGCTGTTGAGACAAATGATGGCACTAAAAAGGACAGTGGTCCCTCAGAATGATTAATTTTTTTACAGCGCTTGCCAAACCAACTGCTCTCTGCCTGATAATGAATCTCATACAATGATCCATTTCTCCCACCGAGAAATATTCTTCCATTATTTGAATGAGCAATTGTCGTGATGGCAATTCCGTCTGTTGTAACTGTGAAAATAGGCTCGGGAACTAGTTGCATATCTCCCTGGCTTCCGTCGTTTTTCTCTGTCAATGTCACACCCAAGACTGTTATCTCAACTGTGGTCGTAAGAACCAACAGATATTTTACGTAGCTCTGGAATATGCCTGGTTTTGGTTTGACCAGTCCTACGCTTATTATTGTCTCATTGAGACCGTCAAAATAGGCTACGTCTGTTTCATTTTCGTATGACCATACATAAATGTCGCTATCTATTGTCAACCAGGCTTTGGATATCTCGGTAAAAATTCCCATCATGCAGTGGCACTGCATGTGACTAAAGTGTTCCATCACTTCTGACGGCAATGGAACCTTGCTTTGCATTTTTAATTGATTTAAACTGGTCAAATTTAGAAGGCTACCATTCAAGTTTGGATAGTCATAGTCATCCAGTCCACTAACCGTTGGTCCACCTGAAGTACCAATGAATGTTAATAATTATTTAATATTATTATTAAACAACTAAATATACCTTGAGCCGAATATCTCATTAGATTGATAAGTGACGGGAAAACACTGTCTAATGTTATGTGTTTGTCCACCATTTTACCGGCAGCTTCCAAAGCATCCAGGTGTATTTTCAGATGTTCCATGGCTGTGGAGTAAAAACATACGAGAAATTGAATTTTATTTCTTAAAAACTTTTAAAACAATATACAAGAGTGAATAAATTATTTGAGACTGTATACTTGCTTGTTTGCTGTTAAATCCACTGTTAAATCCGCCCAGCACTTATAGGTTATGTCGTACTAATAAACTATTTCTATCTCCAGCGTTCCCCGACAGAGCGATAAAATACACTATGATGGTTATATTAACAACGTTATCATCGACAAAGCACATGCATTAAACTTATTATCATATAGAGATTTTAATGAAAATACGGTGGTCATACACTTATGGCATTGGCCTCTGCTCTTTCACAACCTCACAATAAGCAGTCACACCGCGTTTCGCGCCGTTGATCGCCGTCGCCGCACCAACGCGACAATAAATGGAAGCCAGGTGCGCGGTGGGATATCTATATATATATTGTATACATGCACACACAATTGTAATAATAATAATGTGTGTGTGTGTGTCTCATATCCGCCGGCCTCGCTGATATGGATATGAAAAATTTATGATATGACGCGACGCGCCGCAGCCGACGTTATTTATTCAGGCTGGATTTTCATGCAATAATATAACCATCGATAGCTGCGCGCAGCAGTTGCCTCTATCACTATATCACTATCATCAGTAATCGATCCCCATACGGGGCTATCGTAAAATATTTAAATTTTTGGAGTGTTGGTAAATAAGTAGCCTGTGGATATATATACATTCATTCATTTATTTATTTATTTATATTTATGAAAACTTTTTCCAAGTTTAAATTTTCGCACTCAACTGGGGGTGCTGCCGTGATGCGTACTAAAAGGACGCAGTAAATTAAGTCATAAAGTAAGGTTATGGTAAGTCGTTTATGTGTACGAGCCTCGAAAGCCCAACACAAGTAAATAAATTATCAAATATGGTAAAAAATTATTTTTGTTATAATTAAATTTGTCATGCATTGTCGGTCATTGGCGAAACTGTTGGAAATAGACTCTGCGAATTTTCTATCATCATTAAAAAAATCCCGCCCAGCTTCTAGCGCCCCTGCAGTGTATTTTCGTACCAAAAATTTCTCATCATATATATATATGTAAGTATAATACTATATATATGTGCAGCAGTCGACCTGCAGCTATAATAATACTGCAGCTGTATCGCATCAATACATATATATGTATGTATATGTATATAGTCATATGATCGAGAAAATACAGTGTCTCCAAGTGGATCTCTGGATCTGGATTCATTTGTTTAAGTGAATTTTCCCATAGATATTCCAAAGAAACTAACATCAATGTTGAAAATAATATTCTTAACAGCATTTGCTGTAGTATCAGGTACGTTTCTATCCAAATAATTACCCAAAATCTTGATTTGGCGAATTTTCCCGTGGGTGTGGCAATTATAAATGATTTTTGCCGAATAACTTTTAAAAATTATGATTTATTATATGAAAATGATATTACAGTGTTTGCTGAAGGTGAACTCTCGATTCTCTATCACCCGGACAGTATCATTTTCCATGGTAAAGATCGAATCAATCAGTCTTTTATCACCGACCTCTTCACATCAGTTTTAGGACTTACCGTCATACCTGTGAGTGTCTTATAAAAAATATATTATAAGTAGAAAATTTAGCAATCAATTAATACGATTTTCTTATTTTTTAGTCAGATGATAATGAAACAGCAAATAAAGTTGACGTAGTCGATCACTTTAGGCTTCCAAAAGCTCTAGTAAATATTGTCGTGAAAGGAATTGACTCGTTGCGATTGCCAAACCATTCAACATATCCTGTAAATACAGACCGGGCTGAGAGTGATACTTGGCAGGACATAGATGAGATATTGACAGAAAGAAACGCTAATAGCACATTGATCAGAATTGAATCATCATCCGACATTGCTTCTGTATGTATATCTCAATATAATTAATCAAATTTTTGCATTTTTTTGTACTCTAGAAAGATTTTTCATGCCTCAGTTTGATCGCTTGGATCTGAGTGAAAAAAATGTCAGAGAAGTTAACCAAACTTTGCTGCAACATCTGGACCTGAATGTAGTCACGGACTACAGGGAGAGCCTTCGAATGCTTTACTTGGCTGCCAATAACATTCAGGCAAAAAATATCGATGACAATGGACCTGCTGTTTACTGGTTTATCGTTTCTGGATTAAGTTCTGTCATTGATCGCTATGGTGCCGACTCACCAGCAGTTGCAGAAGCTCGGGATGCACTGAATAAAGCGTTAAAGCACGTTTCAAATGCTTTTGTGGAGGCTTACCAGGGTAAAGTTGTCGTTGCAGTCCTCACCAATGACGGTACAGATTCATCACAAGAAATTCGCCGAATTCGGCGCGATTTAAAACCGGTAAAATTTTTTTATTTTTACTCTAATATGCTATAAAATTAGTTGGATATCTTAATGAAAATAACTCGGACATTTCCAAGTGATTGTAATGATTATAAATGCGTTGTCTTATAGACAAATGAAAATTCATCTACGTCTGAGAGTCCAGAATATTTGGAAAAAAGTATAAATTCCGAGATAAAGGTATTTGAGTTTGCATGAGACTAGTTTTAGATACTATCTGATATTCCAGTTGGTGATTTTAAGCATGATCGAGTGCACCAAGATACCTAGTAACGCCCTCACGCCCCCCCCCCCAAATGCAGTATTAACATTATAATATCCATTCATTGTTAATATCCCTCATTGAGTCCTTCATGAATACCCTGAACCGTATTTTATAGAACGAGGAGACTGAGGAGAATGAGAAAATAGAAAAGGGCGAGGAGGAAGGTAATGGTGGTAATGAAGAACGTGTAGAAAGCTCCTCACCTGAACCCGTCAATTACTTTACTGAATCACTTGATCGCGAGTTGAACCATCGAGGACACGAAGTTCACTCAATGACCGGTGACGAAAACACTAACATACCAGTACAGGTATTTTTTAGGCAACAAAATCACACACGCATACACACACACAACACACACGTCTTAGTTGACTGTTTAGTTTAGTTTTTTTTTTTTTCATCATCTTATCAACGTTCAAATTGGCGTTACTAGTTGATTTCTAGTCTCTGCACTTTATTTTTTATACTTTTTATTTATTTTAATTTTTTTAATTTTATTTTTATAAAATTTCAGTAAGTAGGTATTTGACTTGATTTTGACCGAATGAATTTTTTGATTTTTTGGGTTAAAAGCGAAATGTACGTGTGGGGTTCACTCCATTTTCTTTATGATTGCTATAGTTTATTAATTTTTTTTTTTTTTTTTCAGACTGAGGATTCGCAGAATGACGATATGAATTTAGCAACAAAATATAGCGCTGATTATCCTGCGATTTTCAATATTACTCTGTGGTTTGGAGTAGGTTTTCTCTTCTCCTTGATTGCCATCTGCAGTGAGTAAATTATGAATTTACGGTAACAGAAAATGAGAAAATTTCAATTATCTTATATTTTTATTAATTCGTAGTTGCTATTGCTGATATGGATCCAGGCCGAGATTCAATCATCTACAGAATGACGTCAAATCGAATGAAGAAGGATAATTAATTGCAAATTTGTAGAAAACATTGTTGGTATCTATGATTTTTTTTTTGTTTCGCAGAATGGAGACCTTCCATCCGATAATACGCAATTGTTCCATTTCCCACGTAGAATGATATAGTTGTATCTTGTATAAAGTATATATGGAGGATTTTTTCGGCACTGCACCCAGTGCGACTGTAAAAAAATATAACGTTCATCATAGGAGTACATATCTTATACCTATATAATACACATTTAAGTTTTCCTTTTTTGCGCCATTTTATGTAAAAAGCGATTCAACTAATATATTTAAATTAACTGTCGTTTGTGCAATATTTATCAATCGTAAAATTGCCTATATAAAATATATATTCATGTAATATTATGAGTCACACCACATGAAAATATTGCATTTTATTATTTTTTTCTTTTATACATTCCAGCGAGACTCAAAAGGGCAACAAGTACTGTCGCGACATGCGATTGGCTGCAGATGGTCGTCTTTCAAATTTTTGCCTATGGGTGTGGTTATGTGGCTCCCAAGTTTTGCGTGATGTGATGTCAAACGACTAAAAATAGAGTTGATTCGTAAGTAGGAGATGCAGTATATGTAAAAATATTGAGGTATAATGGAAAAAGGATTGCGTGGCGCAATCGGCGTATACTCTGTACCAACTTGATTCGTTCTCTAGCTGATGTATATGTAGTGACTCGAAATATATATAAGGTTAGTTTATGTGGGCGACGAGCGTATACTGCCAGCAAAATTACCTACATCTCAGTTGCATTCTAATTGCAGAGTCTGCATTCCAACCACAAGGTGTACCGAGTCTCTTTACTTAATCAAATTATATATTTATCAACGTTCCCACCCCAGAATTTTTTTCGTATTTACACCCAAGTATGCCGGGGTAAGCAGACGATTTTTATTTTTAGCGCTGACTCTATTATTGACTATACTCAATTCATTTTAATTATTATTCAAATGCACT
This sequence comes from Macrocentrus cingulum, assembly GCA_002156465.1. Taxonomy (NCBI): domain Eukaryota; kingdom Metazoa; phylum Arthropoda; class Insecta; order Hymenoptera; family Braconidae; genus Macrocentrus; species Macrocentrus cingulum. The sequence goes on along the minus strand of MVJL01011542.1, from coordinate 32,391 downwards.
TTAATTAATTCATACAATGTCTATACTTGTAGATATACTTTTGCCATTTTTGATTCCTAAATCACACTCCTGCCTGCTTGATTGCAAAACTCAAGACCCCATCAGCACAAAAGCTTATTGCTAGCACTTTTTGTCTTAATCCCAATACCTTTATAGATATATATATCATGTGACGTAGACACTGATGTAGATAGCTTATCATTTTTGCAACGTGTAAATGTGATCGTATGATATAGTCGACATATCTTTAGTTGGAGTGTGAAAGAATATAGACTTAATAATATACACATTTTATCTACATAGTAGCTGTTTCAGTTGGGCTTCGGACGAATCCTTGAAAAAAAAAAAAAAAAAATGTCCGATAGTCCTTTGAGTCCCTTTCCAACTTCACTGTCACAATTAACGCTAGAGAATAGTGATCTTTATCACCGAAGAATGGTGCATTCTCGTGATAATCTTGTAAAACGCCAGATTTCTAGTGCAAATGTTTCCAATGATGAGCCTCAAGTTGACTATGAGGAGCTTCTTGATTGGAAAAATCCCCCAGCAGAGTATCTTCAACGTCATTTTCCAATTTTTCCCAATGTCTATGACCAAGACACATTAAACCCCCGTTCCCAACCTAAAAGCCCTCGGTACTACTTGTTAATATTTATAAAAAAAATTTTATTCCATTTATCTAATAAATTTTATTTAATTTTTAGAGTTACAGGCATGTCGTTGGATAACATGTTTTGTTCCCGGTGTCGGGAGGGATTTGAGGCCCACGAGAAAATTGTAAATTCGCATGGAGAACTCTGGCACCCCCAGTGCTTCGTGTAAGTTATTGACACGGACTATTATTATTAATTTAATTGTTATTCCATTATATTTGTACTAATTATTGCGAATATTTGGCAGCTGTGCACAGTGTTTTCGACCGTTTCCCGAGGGAATTTTTTACGAATTTGAGGGCAGAAAGTACTGTGAGCACGATTTTCATGTTCTATTTGCACCCTGTTGTGGAAAATGTGGTATATACAAACGCAATAATTATTGCTATTGAGAAAAGTCAAGTTGGTAGTGCCTGAAATAATATTACAACGTATTTTCTAGGAGAATTTGTCATTGGAAGAGTTATCAAAGCCATGAACGCCAACTGGCACCCAGGATGTTTCCGTTGCGAGGAATGCAATGGTGAATTAGCCGATGCTGGTTTTATCAAGTGCCAGGGTAGAGCTCTTTGTCACACGTGCAATGCTCGCGTTAAAGCTGGTGCCCTTGGCAAGCATATTTGTCACCAGTGCCAGTAGGTGTTTACTTGTCCTCACCGATTCAATGGCTTGTCTGGTATTAATGTTCTCGTTTGCAGTGGCGTTATCGATGACAAGCCTTTGCGCTTCCGCGGTGAGGTCTACCATCCCTATCACTTTAATTGCACTGCCTGTGGCGTGGAACTCAATTCGGATGCCAGGGAAGTCAGGTCCAGGCCTGGCTACGCTGCCAATGAAATGGTAAGTGATTCAACGCTACACACACTCTTTGAACATTATATAACATGATATTTTAGTATCATTTTTTTGGTAAATTTACTAATATTTAACATTTTATGACAAATTTTTCATTTGAAACTTGATATATTGATATAATGACCAAAAAGTTGTGTCGATGGTTTTTTTTTTTTTTTTTTCAATTTCCTGCAACCGAGTTTAATTTTTTAGAATGAACTGTACTGTCTGCGATGTCATGACAAGATGGGAATTCCAATTTGCGGAGCCTGTCGTAGACCGATAGAGGAACGAGTGGTAACAGCTTTGGGAAAACATTGGCACGTTGAGCATTTTGTTTGCGCCAAGTGTGAAAAACCCTTCCTGGGTCATCGCCACTATGAGAAAAAAGGTCTTGCCTACTGCGAGACACACTATCATCAGCTTTTTGGCAATCTGTGCTTTGTTTGCAACCAAGTGATTGCTGGTGATGGTAAGAATTTATTTTGTCTGCTCTGAATAAAAAAAAAAATGTATAAAAATTTTTTTTGTTCAATAAAAAATTATTATTTTCTTTCAGTTTTTACGGCTCTGCACAAAGCCTGGTGTGTTCATCATTTTGCCTGTGCTTTCTGCGATCAAAAGATGAACCAAAAGACCAAATTCTTTGATGTCGACCTGCGACCAGCGTGCAAAAAGTGTTATGACAAGTTTCCGCAGGAGTTAAAGAAACGAATGCGTCGTATGTATGATCTAAATCCCAAGAGAATACCATCGCAATAGGTGCTCCACTGATGGCAATTATATAAGGAGTATTTTTTTTTTTTTCCAATATATTTTACACAACGAAAGTAACTTAAGTAACCAAAGTAATCGTATATATAATATTTTATGAAGATTTTAAAAACATGAGATTTTATTATTAACATTATAGAATTTGAATTTAACTTGAGAAAATAATACAAATAATTTTTTTCAGTTAACAATTAATCTTGATGATAAAACATTAAATTAATTATTAACAAATTTTTATAACCATTGCAAAAATATATTGCTTAAAAATTACTGTGGACCGGTATTGTCAATGTATATAATTTGTAGCTTGAGGCGATAAATTCTATTGAAACACTCATGCATTGAGACGTCTAAATTGTTATACGCATCTGGAGTGTTACCAAGACAAGCGGGGAAAGGGAGGTGGGTTTTTTTTCGAGATAACGAGCACTCGGTTCTAAAACTCGGATTTCTACTATCAACATTATACACACGTCAGTGCATCGCGTTTAAGAATAAGAAGTGTGTGTGTTTTTTTTACTGCAAGCAGTCATTGATAGTAGTATAATAAAGTGTATCACGTATGATGATAGTACTTGTAAAATTTTTTAAATTTTTGCCCGCCCAATTTGTCGACAAACACTATTGCTACCATGACTTTGTGTGTTCACGTTAATGTTTATCAGATAAACACGCTGATAGGCAAGCACATTTGATAAGAGGTATCGGTTTTTTTTTTTAAGAGTTTCTATATGAAGTTGGTTAGTAAAAAAATTATATACAATATATATATTGATATTATAAGTTATTAGAAATATCGAATACGTGGTGCTTGTGGTTCAATTATACTTTCATCATGTCGTCTTTGTTGGTCGGGATGACGCCAAGTGATGAAATTATCTCTAATAAGTGAGAAAAATCTTAATAATATTTTAACACATTATAGATATTGTGCAAACCTTACAAAAATAAATATTTGTGCTACATAGTCAAGAGGCAGGCCACTCGACAAATTCTTTTTTCACCAGACCAAAGTCGGATAAATGCAGTTCTACATACGTGCCACGTAATAGATTTTCTAGATATACAACTGCTTTTGCTAATCTAGTGCCCATTCGATTTACAAGGTATGTAAGAAAATATATGAGAGTAAAATAGATGGTAAAAAACTATATGACTCAAACTCGCTATAATTTCATCAGGACTCCAGGCTCTGAAATTCCTATTGATAAAGTTGGACTGTTCTCCAGCGTCTGTGTGAGTTGGTTGAGTGAATATATTACGGCAGGATGCAAAAATGCATTGGCTGAAAAGCCGTTTCCAACAATTTCGACTCAAGAGTCCAGCCAAGTTAATGGACCAAGGTAATAAAGTGTTTGGAAAATTTTTAAGCTTTGTTGTCTAAAAAATTTACACTTGGTATATATGTATATATCTATTTTTTGTCCTGACCAGAATTGAGGCTCTGTGGCATGCCCACATTGTACGACGTGGACAGGCTGGTGCATCAGTTCCAAGAGTGGTATGGCAATTTGTGAAGACCCGAGTCATTATTGGGTCGCTGATTCACTTATTGGGGATGCTCGTTGCTCTCTGTAGTCCTGTAAGTATATATTATCGACCGGTCTTGTCATAATTGGCCTATAATAATTATTATTACATTTAAGATTTGTTTTTTTTTTTTTTTGTTTTTTTTTTTTCTCTAATGGTTGTAGCTACTGGTGCTGCAGAAAATAATTTTTGTATTGCAAGAACGAGCCAATGACTCGGTAAAATACAGTGGCATGAGTGATGCATTTTATTCTGTCAATTTATCAGCTGCTAATTCGTCATTAAATTCATCGATATCAGCAGAACAGTACAGAAATGCGAGTGAGAGTATTTGGAAGGATCTCATTGCCGAAAATGTGATAATTTTCAGTCATATCTTCATTTTAGTTGGAATTGAATTTATTTCATATTTTCTTATTGCTTGGAGTGCAGCTGTGAACCTCAGAACTGCAACTAGACTGCGGTCTGCGTGTCTAACACTCGCCTATCGAAAATTACTTCGTTCCTCAGTGCGATTCAAAGCTCCAGTATACCAGGTAATCAAAATCTCAATATTTATTCAGAGGGTTTTATTATATATAGTTTTTTTTTTTCGCGCAAATTGACGCCAATAAAAAAAAATTATATTTATGTATTTTTTATTACAGACATTGACCTATTTCGTACCAGATAGTCAGGTTCTTTATGAACTCATAGCCATTGGTCCGCAGATATTTTCTGGGCCCTTGATTTTGCTGCTAATATCCTTGTTTATCTGGTACTCGATTGGACACTGGGCACTGATTGGAGTCGTTGTGTTGATTATCCTATACCTGAGCCTGTTGCTTAGTGCCTTTTTGGTCAACGGATCTACAATGAAATCGATGAATTTCGCTTTGCGTCGATTTAATTTATTCGAAGAATTTGTTGAAAATATTTTTCTAGCCAAAGTCGGTCAGTGGGATACGCGATTTATCTCGCAGATGGAGTCAATTCGCAAAAAAGAACTGGCCAATATGAAACACGGGGCCTTCAGTGAGGGCTGCAGTCTCTGTCTAGTTCATATTATCCCCATAGTCATTGTCATAGCCATGACTATGCCATTTTTGATTGCAAAGGAACGAATCGTGGTCGATAACTATATTCCGTGCCTTGTGTTAATTTTTCTCAACATCAAAAACTGTATAAGAAGTAGTTGGCTTGGCTTGAGCAGCATCTCCCATGGAATTGTCTCATTAAACAAGCTCAAGAGTGTTTTAACGCTCAAAGACGCGGAACGATATACAGCCAAACCCATTGATAAGAACCTCGCAATAATCATCAACAACGGACATTTTTCTTGGGACTCTGATCGCTTTAATAGACAGGCAACTCACTGTAATAATCTTAATTCAGATGGCGTTGCTTATATTGAAAATAATCAGTCAAAAAACACCGTGGCTTATGAATTGACGGATATAAATTTCTACGCTTCCAAGGGAAAGTTGATTGGAATTATTGGTCCTTCAGGATGCGGTAAAACTTCGTTGTTGCTTGCTATTATGGGTCAATTGAATCTAATAAATGGTCAAATTACTATGGATGGCATATTGTCATATGTTCCGGATGATATTTGTCTTTTTGAGGGTACAGTAAAAGAAAATATCATCATGGCTGATGCTTTCAACGCAACTTTGTATTTTAAAACTATTCAGGCCTGTGGCTTGAACAACGACATCAATGATCTTCCTAGTGCCGATGATACCGACATTTCCTCCATCGATTTGACCATAATTGCTAAACAGAAAATCATCCTTGCCCGAGCTGTTTACACTAGTCGTGACATTATTATGCTGGACAATCCACTGAAAGACCTTGAAGCGCATGAAACCTTTTATATTTTCAATCAGTGTATCCAAATGCTCGAGGGCAAGACTACTATTATCTTAATTTCGGACAGAGTTGAAATTTTAAAGCCATGTAACATGATTTATGTAATGAGCGAGGGCCAAATAGTTAATCAGGGAACATATGAATGGCTATTTGAACATAGTCCAATTGACTTGAAGCATTTGAGAGAAAAGAATCAGATTTTGCGAGCCACGTCGATGAAATGTTTGTTTGACGCGATGAATCAGCGTGATAATACGTCATGGGCATCTGGTCCTGATGTCAGTATTCAGGATCTACTGGTCGTAAGCCGACAGATAAAAGAATCAGATGAGCTTATTGAGCAGAGTAGAGGATTTATTCCAAAAATTGACTATCGTCCGTTTGAAAATGACAATGGGAAATATTTGAGAAGAGTTGCTTGTATCTTTTCGATTTTATTTTCCATGCCAATTGCTACCGCTCCACTCTTGTTTCTTCACATTGCCCAAAATACTTTGACTAATTTTACTTATATTGTAATAATTTTTTCATCGATTTTAGCCATGATAATTATGCTCGGATTGATTCTCATGGTGATTTTCAATATCGATTTGTTTAATACTGCAACACTGATGTATAAACGATGGTTACAAAAAATTTATCGGGCACATATCGGGGCCTTTTCTGCCATTTGCTCATCAATTATCATTAATATTTTCAGTTTATACCTTCGTGAAGTCGAGTACATACTGCCAAAACTAACAATTATTGCGCTAATACACATGGGAATAAGTTTATTTAGCTTTATTATAATGGGATTTTTGTCACCTTGGTTGCTAATTCCTGCAGCTTTGCTTGTCACAGGCACCGTTGGACTAAGAATATATGTTGGAAATTTACTAGAAGCTCTAAATGACGTAAAAATCGAGTCAATTACCCCGATTTATAATTATGTCGTGCACACAGTCAATCAACGAGTTGTTATTCAGGCTGGCGGTATGGAACGATACTTGTCAAAAAAATTTTCTAAATACTGCAATGCAAATGCTACCTACGACTTTATGCACGATTCTATAAAGCTTTGGATAGAATTTCGAATTAAAATTTTGGCTATTGTGACTCTAATGGGGGTTTTAGTTATATGGGCGATCGTTGATGGTCTCAATGAGAATCCTGGAACTGCTGGACTGGCATTTATTTTTACACTACAGCTCGCTCAGAGTTTAATACTACTTACGCAAGTGTTTACTGATCTAAAGATGAGTCTTAAAAAAATTGCTTTTGTCGATAATTATGCCCAAAATATTCCACAAGAGATTAAAGTTGGCGATAATTATCGCAGAGATTGGCCTTTGGTGCCTAGTATACATTTTCAAAATGTTTTGATGAGTTACTATACTAACTATGAGCCGTTAAATTTTTCAATTTATGCCGGTGAGAAGGTTGCCATTGTTGGTGGTCATGAGAAAATGAAGCGAGATCTGGCAAAATCTCTGTTGCAATTTGACGATGTTTTTTCAGGAAATATCCTTATTGGCGGTATGAATATTGCGGACATTCATATTGATACACTTCGACAGTATGTTGATTATATCCCCACAATTCCTGTTCTTTTTAACGGCAGTATTAGATACAATTTAGAGCTAAATCATCAAAAACCAAACAGAGAAATTATTACGGTATTGCAAAAAGTCGGTATTTGGGACCGTATTTCTAAATTTGAGAATAAACTTGACACTGATGCCAACAGTGTGTTTTTCAGTGTTATTGAGAAAAAGCTTCTAATGATAGCGCGAATTTATTTAAACTCGCGAGTTAACAGTCGAAGTATAATTATTATTGAGACTATTGGACCTGATTGTCACGTAATTACTAGTCTATTTCAAGATTTGTTGATAGACTTTACGATTATTGTGCTCTCTAACAACTCTAGATGGATTGCCCAGCGAAATATACAATTGCTAAGTGAAATGATTATGTTACCGGAAACAATTGGTGTATAAGTTTCAACTGCAAATTCCGTATTTATTTTTTCAAAGTACCAAAAAATAAATTTCAATGGAATTATAATATATATATACTGGTAATAATTAAATGTCAACTAACTATAATGAATTAATGATAATAATAATAATAATAATAGTTATTATTATTATTGTTATTATTATTATATGTAACAGAAAACTATATCGATAAATACATAATATATTTTTTCCATCGAATTCTATACAGCAAATCCGATTGCACCTAAAATTATATATGTACACATTTGGCAGTGAATGCAGCCACAGGTCATGGAATGTACATATTTATATGAGGTAAAATTTTTTAGGAATTAATTAATTAAACTTGCTTGACTTGACCACTGCAGTGGGGACAACAAGCCACGTTGGTTTCCTTAACTAACGACGGAAGACACAATTTTCCACTGACGGCAAATGCTGCACCCATGACGGCACTACAAGCCGCATCCTGTCTGCCAGACATCATGATATTGGGACTCATAAGCAGCTGCTCGGCATTTTTTTCACCAACAGTCTTCATATCCAAACCCGTTGTAATAATCTCTTTTTGCCTGACCATGTGATCCATTCCACTCAGTAACTGAACCTTCAGTATCTCGGCTACTTGGCAGCATCCCTCCGACAGATCAAGAATATTAGTCGTGGGAAGCTCGTGCCGTTTAAAGGATAGCGCTCCCACAGGATCAAAATTTTCTCTAAGAATACTCAGACTCTTGTAAGTTCTTAAGGACGTATCACGAACTTTACTGCGCTCCTCTAGCAACCGTTTTATTGACTCTTGCAAGTCGGTCGTCCTCTGAGACAGTGCAGCCTTCCAACGAGCTAATTCTTCTACCATAAGACTGCTAGCGAGAAATTTGCTCCGCCAAACTTCACACTGACCGGCCAGCCACTCAGTCTGCTCTTGGTGAGTGCTCAAGTGTTGGGCAGAGTTAAGCAAAGCCCTTGCCAATTGCAATTTGTCCTCGGTGAGCAAGTGCACCTTTGTCTCCAAATCTTCGCCTACAGCTGCAACCAAAAGATTCTTCAATTCACCATTTACCTGCGCTTGAAATTTCAATTGATTCTCCAGCAAACTATTTTCCTCTTTTAATTTTTGAATCTCGGTCTCGTATGACTTTTTCGCCAATTCCCACTCGTTGAGTTTTTTTTGTGGCCTCCTTTCCGACTCTGCCAACATGTATCTCACCTCATTTCGCTCCATTTCGGCGGATTTTTGTATAGCCATTTGTGCTACCATTTCATTTATGTCCAAGTTATTTTTTGAGTCTCGTTTATACTTTTTTTCGTAAGGGATTATTGGATTTACTGCGGCCTTGTAGGGCTCGTACGGTACAAACTTGGGCTCCTTGGATTTTAGAGAGTTCATTAGTTTTTCTTTCTTACTTCTAGTCACGTTTTTAGGTATGAGATTTACAACGGTGCCTGTTGGAGTCACGGGAGGAGGGTATGTTGATGATTGCTTGAGGTTTGTTGGGTGATAGATTAGAGTTTCACGCAAGGGAATTTTTTTATTTTCCATCTTTTCGGCGGTTTCGTTTTCCATTCCATCGCCCTGGGTTCGGCCTGGTGCCGACAGCAACAGAGGGCCTTAAAAATAAATGAATAAATAAATAAATAAATAAATAAATAAATAACTTGGTTAATATAAGTTTTTTTACTCGAATGACGTGGAAGTATTTGATGTAAATCTCAAACCTGTTGATTGGTTGGATGTTACGCTGGCCTTTTTTGATGTTGAAAAAGTCACTGCGTTTTTAGAAATTAATTTCGATTCTCTTGGCGAGCCCTCCATACTGATTGAAGGCGTCGGAGTCTTTTTACAGTTGCGCTGGCGTCGTCAATTATTAAACAAAAAGTCTGGAGTAGATTATATTGTCAAGTTGTTTTTCAGAATATTGTACGCGTATATGTATTATGATGTACAATATGATAATATATATATATATATATGTCAACACACATATATATCTACCTTTACACATATAACTATCGATGAGTGCGCAAGCGCCATTTTTCTATACTCTATATACTGCTTACTATATATATACTATACTATATCTCACACCTAACTCGACTGCCTAAATTGAAAATTTTATCAAAATATCTATTTTTACTTTCGTATTCGACATGATATAAGTCTTCATCACGATTTCGTAAAAATAGATACCTACAGATAAAAAAAAAAAAAAAACAAACAAATTCAGATATTATTGTTACGGGAAATATAGGTATAATTGTTGATGTCGTGTCAAAGATTGTTTATAATGTCTGACTTACTTATAGTATTTTGCATTGGTGTATAAGTATGTAAAATAATTTTTTTTTCATCCGAAAAATTAACGGTAGCATATGTTTATATTGAAAATTCGCAAAACACGAAGAAATATGTACACACTAGTGAATGCGCAAATTTGAATTTCCCGCGTAATTTAAAACTATACAAATTCTTTTTTTTCACTCTAGCTTTTATTTTCAGAAAACAAACAAACAAACGAAATGGCAGGTTATTGAAAATGATTATTGTGGGTACATATAGTTTTGTGGCCCCATATATAGGTACAAAATTTAGAGTTTGTCTTAAAGACGACGCGATAATAACAAAAGTGGGGCGCGCAATGATGCGCGGAGCGGCCACTCCGACGCGCTCCCCTTTCACGAGGCGCCCATGATCACCAAGGAGTCATCTCGCGCGATACATATTGATAGTCAAGTGTATATGTATCGTATATACTGCTTATTATTGCCACGAATATATATTCATCACATAGCTTTCTCTGCTCTCCTGTTTCAGGGGGTCCCCGAGAACTGGCCTGCCCCACGATCACGACGTCATTCAACCGCAGCTGCGCAATTCCATATCAGACTTGAGTGCTTTAAATAATATACCAATATTATAATATATGCATATAACTGCGAGCAATATTTTATATTTCACTTATCACAAAATGATTTAATATAGATTATACAGTGTATTAGTTGCGCGCTTATTTTCCAAGAATGATTTTGCGACTGGCACCAAAGCTCTGGCCAGACTGAGTTGCGACCTTGTTGGTTCCAGCTTGAAGGCCAATAATTGTTTCGCCAGCTCTCAGTACATCTTCGCTGAATTCCCTCCTGTTCTCCTCAGCTGGTTTGGGCCCTAGCCAAGGTCCATGCCACTCGGGATGCTTGTATGCCTGATGACATGAATGCAATAATTATATTAAAAAAAAAATCGTATAATATGTGTAGGGTATTGGTGAAAAAGCTCAAACGAAATATATATGTACTGATTGGATGACAATACTAACCGTACGACCAATGGCGAAAATGGTATTGGTCACCAAGGCAATGTTTTTTTGATCCCAAAGATCGGTTGTTTGAAACAAATCAACATCAGGAACGCCATATTTAGTGCACGCTTTTTGAAATCTGAAAATATATATGTATAATTATTGATTAAATGACATATTTAACCATATATTCTGCCATATATAATAGACAATGAGTATTATTATTTTGTAATCAGTATATAGCGATTATAACATATATAAGCAGTAAAAGGCGAGGAAGCAAAGGAAAAATCATCATGCACACGCACGAGTTGACTCCTTGGTTCAGCTGTTTGCCTGAGCCATTCCTCAGCTTAGTGACGCGCTTCTATTGTCTCAACGTTAATTGGAGGATATACTAATTAACAGGCCTGCAAACTTGTGGACTTTGTGTATATATATAGAGTCAATAAACTGTATTGAGGGCTGAGTATAAGTGCGACGTCAATATCGTCATCTAGTGGAGATGGAGTAGTCAGTCAATCGCAGATTTCTGTCACCGAAATGACGTGTCGCATATCCTAACATACTGGGAAAGCATGGTGACTCTGGAGGATAAATTTTCACATCAGGAATGTCTGCGACCAACTTGGATGGCTTTCTTGTAGCTCTAGCTTCCTGGTTATCAACGCGTCTGCCGCATATGAGCACCAACTGAAACACCTGTGTTGTGCTTGTTTGTTCCGACAATTACGTGTACACATGTGAGCTGAATGCCGTCATTTCGTGAGCTCAATAAGAGTGTTGAGGTTGAAACTGATGATGAGTAAATGAGGAAGGACAGTACTTAGAAGGCCCTGGTTGAGCAGAGCAACATGAAAGCATCCCGCCTCTTATTTTGCGCGCGGTGTGTCTTATTACTACCTCGTGTCAATATATTTTTATATTTATAGCCGATTTTTCACTTTTATCTTTTCACGTGGCTTTAATAATATACGAAAGTATATGATACAGGTATTGATATACTTGTTGTCGACTTATGCTGCTCGTGTCGAAAGGGAGTAATGCGGAGTGGCCGCGTTGCGCATCGTTTGCCCCACTCTGCCGTTGATGATCCATTTTTTTTATTTGTTTTTTTTGTCTTTTTTTTTTTGTGAATTTGCATTCACCGATAGATATATTTGCAAGGAACTTTTGAACCTCAGATAAAAATTCTATCTCTATATTTCATCTATACAATATGTGTATGTGTTTTCGCATGAGGAAGAATTTATTACAAAGTTATATGTTTATTGACTAATTGATGTTATCTCTAACAGGAAAATATGACTAAAAAGCTATAGGGTGCAGTGAATAAAATTTTCAATAAGCGCCAATTAGTCGATTGAATTTTGTTTTAATATATCTATTTTTTTAAACTAAAAGTTTTATACTATATTTAATCAGCATTATCGACCGGCATTATCTGACTACTAAAGGTGGCCGGCTTACTAGCACATCGACCCTATTATTGTTACCAGACCAACTATAATATAAAAAATCTCTCAAACTCTGGAATTGAGGTGGCAACATGACGACAAAGACTCATTGTCAATCCACCTCCTCTCCCAACTATATACGTATATATGTAAATGCCGAATCAGGATTGTATATAGCAGAGTAGTAAAGCAGCATTAGATTATTATCGTGGTCATCATTTCATTATTATAGACATCATTCATAAATTGATATATATGCATTATCAAAATATAATACGTATATATAAGTTATATTGTAATGTATATGTATACATATAGAAAAGAAATTATTTGATGTTTGGCGATGCGAGTGCAATCAATATGATTGCACACTTCACTTAAGAAAATGAACTCAAGATGCACCAGAAATGTAAAAAACAAGCGACGATCCCGACCTCGGACTCTTTCAGTACTTTTTCAATAGGAGTCTAGCACCATCCAGGAGCTCACACTGCCATGTGATGCCGCTGAAACGTATTTTTATTTGATTGCCCATTTTACACGCACCGCGTGAGTTTAATCATCGTTATTTGTGCCATCTCTCACTCTATATTGGCGTTTACAAAGTATGTAGAGTTGTTGGATATAGGGTATGTATGTAGTCGATTATACGAGGACAGACTATTCAGCAGCACTTTGGATGTAAAACACTGTCGATTGCGTAAAGTCGAATTGAGAGCAGGAATGCAGAAAGGAGAGTTAGCGGTAGTCGGATCTTTGTATATATATAAATATATATATTATACTCTAGCACTAATACTTGAAATTTTTAATATTATTAAGTCTTATAGATATATATGTGCACTTACTGACTAATATTCAACTTACTGATTAATATTGTCCATAAATTTATAGTCACCGCCGGAAGTATTAATCTTGGAAATAATCCCAGGTTTAAGCCCGTTCATAAGTTGACAAAGAATAATTCCATCTCGCAGAGCATCAGCATAGGCAACTCCTGAAAAAGCCAAAAAACTTTTTCAAATCACGCAAACAGGAGAAAAATATAATATTTATATATACACACATATATAAGTATACATATATTTTCAATTTGGTTTTTGTTTGTTTTGTTTTTCTCATGTATCATATATGCATGTATATATGTATAACAGTATATTATTATTATTATTATTATTATTGTTATTGTTATTATTATTATTATTATTATTATTATTATTATAGTCTTTCCGTCAAAAATACATTTAGATCTCAATACGATTGAAAAAAAAAAAATGCATATATAGAGTCACGAACACATCAGGAACACATAAATTGTGCATCGCCAAATATTGGTATTATGTATATGTATATAGTGAATAAGTGATGTTGCTTTGTTTTTTAACATTGTTACTGAATGGACGCGTGCTCCAGAAGAAGGGGCGCGGATGACACTATACACATATGTATACAACGCCGGCGTCAGATTTATCGAACTGGCGCGCGCGCTGCCATGCGGCCTTGTCATCGGCGCCAGCAAGCTTTATTTGTTTTATGTATTTGGAAAATACGACGGTTGAATATTTCCCTCTTTGCCTCTGAATTTTTCAGCGTGCCGTGGAGTACATACATAAAAAAAATCGTACGCCAGCTAGACGCGATGATATGGAAAACGCGCGCGACATAACACAAGACCAACGCCGCTTCATGTCATCCCACTATACCAAGAGGGAGTCCAAGGGGGTATGGATTTTTTTTTCACATCCTGATGTGTGCTGCACACAAAGAAATTCAGTGTCTTTAAAAATTATATGTACCCATCATTATTGATTGGCCACACGGCGCCCATCAAGACAACTGTTTGATATATGCCTATTTGACTCTTTTGGCTGTTTCTACTGAACATCACCGCGTGATTCAAAAGACGCATCATATCTCAAGCAGTCAGGAGTGCAGTGACGCCGTGGAGGTTAGTTCATAACTCAATAAGTATCTTCGGCTTTTTTTCGTTTTACGTGCTCATTGTCTCATAATTGTCATTTATCTTGGTTTATTTGCTTTTATAGCCTCTTAAGTAAAACGCTGTCGAAAATGGAATCCGGGCGGAATCACCGAACGAGAGTAGGTGCCACTATATATGATGTATACATAATAATATATGTATGTATATCAACGCGGGAAATACTGCCACCTGCAGCCATGTTGGCACATTCCACATCAACAATGGCCGATACGTGGACGATTCTTGCAAACCAGGCGGACATACAAGGCCCATAACACAAAACTACTCTTTGCGAGTAATATATATGCGGATGTTATAAATATGAACGCTTCACATGTACTAAGGCAACATGCCAGTCAAGTTGGCAAAACTTTTTCGCTACATTATAAATATATATATATGTAATATAGTAAATATGTATATATTAATATTACTAGTATTATTAAAGTCCTATACCGGACTTTTTCATCAAAATTACAACCAGCAACTATATATAATTGTAGAATCAACTTATTATATATTCTGCGGAAAAGTGTTTATATAGTATATAGTTTTGATTTTGGATATATATGTATATATACCTCTGATTTCAGATAAAGATATGGATCCACCTATTAATACATATGTATATAGGTCTGGCAATTATTGCGATAACTTTAAGTTTTTTTTATGGTTTTCAGCGACTGATCGTGGATATACCGCCTGTTCATTCATCTACTAGTCTGATCCTGCAAGGACATACGGTCACGTGGTTTTAAACCCACGGGAAGGCGAGGTTTTTTTCTTTTTATGAAAATATTAAAAAAAAAAAAAAACAACAACAACAACTCATCTCCAATTTGCAAATCTGCTCGCCTAGTACTATAGCACTGGTCACGATTCGATGTTTTCTATTGACGAGCCATCGACAGCAGCCAATATATATATAGGTATGTATATACAATAGAAGAGACGGCGCGGTTAATAATGCTTGACATGGACTGCAGTCGCTGTGATATGGCTGTCCTGTAAATATATGTATTCTCATCGACTTCATCAGGGGTTTCTTAATTTTAGTAGGTCGACTGCTGCATTGGTTTTAGAAACTATATTAGGAATAGAATATATTCGCAAAGAAATGCCGCATGCGAGAGTTGTATATATATAACATATATATATATATACATATTATATAGACATTTTAGATTAATTCGAAAGTCACCCAGTTACGGTTATAATTATTATAGGGATCCAGGAGAAATATTGTGAGATATAGGGCATATATATCATAGAAACATACAAAAATTGATTATTATAATTTTCATATTTATAAAGAGATATTATTAATTATTACTGCCTGTCAGCTATTAGCTATTATATGTATATAGAATTTTGTAAAATATTTATCGAGTTGGATTTTTAATGAATTTAATAATGATTAAAATTTGTCATATGAGCCAGAATTGGATATCTTGATGCGATGGTGAACAAAGGGATGATATACAACCCTGGTAGACGAGAAATACTATGAAACGTCGTAAACGACAAGCCATGACAGGAAATCAATATTATATAGTATCATGCATGCAAATAACATTCTTAAAATTGATGGTTATATTATAAAAAATTCGAATCAAAGTTTTTCTTATATATATGTTTATATAATAGTGATTATTAAATAGAATTACAGCTAGTATGAGTAATTAATTTAATAGATTTGGTAGATTTGCAATAGGATGGGGTGAGCACGAGATGGCGCTTGCGTGATGGTGCTTCATTGATTAAATGTCAAGCTCGCGTCATAAAGACGTCAGAGACACGGTTTTCACCAGGACAACATCCTGCATGTGAATTTACGACTTTCCCAGGCGCAACAGGTCTTTGAATTTTACGCTGGTAGCACTCTGAGATCTCTATATATAGCATTATATTTTTATTATATACTATATTACAACAGTAATAGGTACAGTAATTTGGCTCATATAATTATATTTAATGAGCACCCCTTTGATGAACCTAATATTGTTCAGTTGCATTATTGTATATATATTAATAAAGTTGTAAAAAATGTATGTATATATATTAAGTTTCAAGGTAAACGTCAAGTCAGACGACACGTATCTGATGATGATGATCTCGGAGACTGACTATAGAGGTTTTTGTCTCTGTATATACAAAAATTGAAGAGGTGTGCTAGCAAAAACTGCCCGATATCCTATACTGAACCAAGAAAACTATATATATATATATATATATATATATATATATATATATATATATATATATATATATATATATATATATATATATATATACGAAAGCTTATTGATAGGCCAGGGAACAAATAATTTCGTGCCAACCTGTTGCTTGCAAGCTCGTCTCGTAAATTTCCCTCCAGGCTGTAATCCTGGTAGGTTTGTCTCAAAGTGACGTCACTGACGAAGCTGTGACAGACGGCGGTGAAGGCGCGTGGATGTTTGCGTGGATGTTTGTGAGATTCAGCACGATAGACAATAAGATGCCAGCGAGTATATCATATACTAATCGTATATATAATTGAAATGGTTGCACTTATGACATCAGGCGCAATCCGTTGACGTCGTCGACGTTAGGGGATGCAGGAGGAGGCAAACCCTATAAATCCCTCAAACGTCTGCTGATTCCCTGGTGCGACAACACGCCTCGCGCCGTCGTGACGGATGAATGACTGACGTCTGGATGTGTGTGGCAGGTGACACGTGTGGGGTTGAGTCCATTAGAGTGAGGGCATTTACGAGCTTTACAATTGCCAACTTGGTGCGATATACCTAGTGGGTACGTGCCAGAATAGAGAAACTAGGCTTAAACTATGTCTTCCTGATACTCTAGCGTCCCTACGACGTAACATGATGAACGAGTGACGGCAAATCGATATTGCAAATGTGTTCAAGACAATCTTAATGGGCATGCATGTGAGCTTTGTTAGTGATGACCAAGTCCAAGTTTGGTTATACAGTCTTTGTCACCTCCCCAAGCCTTGATTTTCATATATGTATATATGTATATTTTTTTTTTTTTGCGCTTCACAGGTGGAACTATCAGACTCAGCAACCAGGCGTCTACTCCGAGGTGAAAGCTTGCGCTAAAATCCCCGCCTACCTCTGCAGCATATATCGTCGTGAAAACATCTTGAGAGGGGATCGCGTAAATAATGAGTGAGGGGGGTAGTTTGGTTGGCCACCTCCACATTGTCCTCTATCACATCAGGACATCAGTCACAGGTGGAGGCTTAATATATTATATATATTCTGTCATTCATTTCTTGTGATAAAAATACATGAAAAAAACAAAGTTTTAATTTTATACAGAATTTGTGTGTGATTAAAATGATCAATGTGAGTAAGAGTGTACCGTGAAAATCATCAGTGTGAGAGGTATATATTTATCTACTCGACAAGTATTTGTCAGAGGTAAAATAAAAACAATTTTTGTTTTTGCATGTCAGTATACATTCGAGTAGAATTTAGGGTTGCGTCGACGCGCCACGTGTTATCAAAACCAGGACCTCATATGACATAGGTAGTAGTATTTCTGAGGGGTGTGTGTTTGCACACCCTCGAGGAAGCGTTGTAGTCGCGTGGTGACGTAATGAAGCGCGCGCTCTGCCAGGGCAGCACGCAGACCAGAGAGTTGGATATATTGAGTAATATAATGATTTATAAAAATACTGACCCACCCTAAGATATTTAACCTTTGCCACGTCACGCGCCCCGACATTTCTATCCGGGGTGCAGCGTAACGAGAATGTCGCAGTCGCGCCGTCAAATTTGACCCCAATTTAGGACGCAATTTCACATGTTTGTGGTTGATATCGAGGACTTGCGCACCCTCGCCACCTCTGGCGACTAGGGTAGCATGTGTGTTTCGTAAGGGTGACTGCACCCTCGACCACGTTTTCTTGGCTATATTTGGGTTTTATATATTCTACTTGCGCATGTTTCTGGAGGGCTTGCAGCGATTTTTACACCCCTTATGATCAGGACGCTAGGATGACTGTGGGGAAAATTTTGTAGGGGATGCAAACCGGGGACTTCGGATGGGAAATAATCAATTCAAGTGCGTTGGGATATTAAATTGAGAAACTATCCTCGGACTTATGGAATCCGGGTGTTAGTTTACCACTGTTTAGACGACGGCCAAAGTTGTCGGTTTTTTTTTTTTTTTTTTTCTTACCTGATGGAAATTTCTGTCCAATTACTGTTTCTATCCAATGTTGTGCTTCAGCCTCCATTCTAGGCTCACGTTTTCCAGCACACTGAAAAAAAAATCACGTTAACAATAATTATTATCAACACATATGTCACGAATTTTAATACATATAAGCAAATTCTCTGTGTCGGGTAATTATTTTTTATATGCGTAATAAATATGTACAGATTTTTAGAGCTATATTTGTCATTTTCTCTCTTCAATAATAATAATAATAGATTTCGCATATAATAAAATGTTTATTAATTCTGGCAACAATCTAAATAACCATAGATAACCGGCGGTATGTGTATGTATTTATATATATTTTTTATTCTTCGATTAGCTAATCAGTTTCCGCAGAAACTTTCAAAAATTGCCGTAGCCGATGGTATTTCACATCGTCTTGGCGGGGTATTGGTAAAAGTTTTCAACTAGCAATAATCGCACCTCGGTAGAACCTCATTGGTTACGATATCGCCACTGCGCAAAGCTAACGAGATATTTTCACATTTTCGACTTTATTAATTCTAAAATTAGTTGGTGGTGTTGAGAAGGGTGAGGCGAGTAGCCCTCTAGTGGCGCGTTAGCAAATTAATCGACGCGCTCTTGAGCATGTATATAATTATACAAAGTCGTTATGAAAATTGCATGATAGAGTTGAATGATTATGTCAGTCGTCGGTATGGCTCACTTCCAAAAATATTAATTTCACCTGTTCTGCAAATTTTATACTCAGCCTCTCGCACAAAACCTATAAATTAAAGTGCCTATACTTTTGATTTTATTTTTAACAGATCAAAAACACCATTAATCATGTTTTTATTTCAATATTCCGAATCACTCGTGCTCGGTAAATCTTAACTTTGGGACAAAAAAATAATAATAAATAAATAAATAAATAATAATTTTTTAGTATAAAAATATTAAAAACAATATTTAACAACGATTATTTAGCGTTGAATATTTTCAAATATATGAAAAAAAAATTTTCATTCAATGGATTATCTTGGTCGGTTTATATATATGTATATAATTTGTTGGATAGCATAGAAAATAGCGCGAGGGAGAAAATAAGAACGAAAGTGTGGGAATAATAATCCATTGGGAAAAGTGCCAAAGATTGCCTATACGCCTCGTCGCCAGAGATCGGTACAGAGAATCCGAATCCGTTGAAGAAGAGGGGGGGTGATGGGGGGTGATGTTAGCATATAGCACCACGACACATCGTGTCTGACTTAGTTTCTAGTGGACTAGAGAGACTCTGTTGGAAGCTCATTAGTGACTTTTGGTTTAATAACTCAACTTATTTCAAGTCAATTACAGTGATGCCGGTATGTATTTCTAATACTTCCAATAATCCTTCTGACCCAACTCGACAACCAGCAATAATACTTTTCAGGTTTATTGTTCAATTTTAAAACATATAATTATAAGGCTTTTAATACAGTTTAGATATGACCAGCGAGATTTTTAGACAATTGCGTTTTCACAAGTTTCTCAAGTTATTTTGACGTAACAGTAACTATAGATGTGGCTGTATACAATTGCTTTAAATCAACGTATTCCATATTTTTTTACATCGTAAAATAAACAAATAAATAAATAAATAAATAAATTAATAAATTAATAAATTAATTAATAGGTTAATAAAAATAATTGAATGGGTGAGAAAGATTAAAAATAAATTTTGGGCTTGATCGCATCGCTGAAATTAGATTTCCGGTGTGTGAAATATAAATATGAAAAAAAGGCAGCCATCTGCACTCCACCTATATAGCGTCATTGGGTGCTTGTATGTATATGCGATGGTCTGAAAATAATTTTTGGAGAGCACTGCAGTATATACTCATATATATGTTAAGAAAACTCCAGAATAAATCTCTTTTTGATAATTTTGGTTCGGATATGAGCAGTGAAACCATACAAGATGCTGTTTATTTCTAATTTTTTTAATTGCTTGCGACAATTGGAAAATTGCAATTCCATTGTTGGCAGACTCTAAGCTATAATTTTATGTAAACATTTATCTCTCAAAATATCACGATTGCTTTAGCCAAAATCATTTTTGTTGATGTTACCGAGACTTGGACAGTATTGTGTATATATATATATATATATACGTACGTATTGTGTATATATATATATATATATATATATATATATATATATATATATACGTTTATTTTTAAATTTTTTTCAAGAAAATTTTTTATCTTTCATATAAACTCTATAGGCCCGCAACAAGGAGCAAGAAGCAGAGGTTATGGCGTGGATTGAGGCAGTGGTGGGTGAGAAATTACCAAAAGGCGAGTACGAGGATATTTTAAAAGATGGGGTAATTCTTTGTCAATTGATCAATAAAATTGCCCCTGGATCGGTGAAGAAAATTCAAACCAAGGGTACAAATTTCCAGCTAATGGAAAATGTTCAAAGGTAAATAATTTTTTTTTTTTTTCATTTTATCAATGCCTATAATCATTAGGGATAATTACATTTTCATCTCGGCTATAAGGTTCCAGGCGGCTATCAAGGCTTATGGAGTTCCTCAAGAGGAAATTTTCCAAACAGCTGATTTATTTGAGAGACGCAATATCCCTCAAGTGACCTTATGCCTCTATGCACTGGGAAGAATCGTGAGTATATATATTGTAGTGCACTGCACCTGATGACATTTTTTTATAACTGCTCCAACTCAACGAAAAATGGACAAATTATTCAGACCCAGAAACACCCAGAGTACACGGGACCGTCATTGGGACCCAAGATGGCAGAGAAAAATGAGAGAACCTTCACTGAGGAGCAGTTGCGAGCCAGTGAGGGTCAAGTAAACCTTCAAATGGGCTTCAACAAAGGTGCGAGCCAGGCTGGACACGGTGGTTTTGGCAATGCTAGACATATGTGAAATGAATTACACCCCTATATCCTTTTTTAAGGATTTTAACTCATGGCAATAATTTTTCGTGTCAAGTTCTTGACATTATATAAACACTGAATATCAATCAATTTTTTAGACTTATTGATGATGTCTTTAATATTGTTTTTTCGACTTATTGACAAATAAATGTTAATATATTGTGTACTTGAATTATTTATATGTATATATGTATATACAAATATACACTCTCAAGATGTGCATGGATTTAAGATGGTGCAGAAATGTAAATAATGTCACGACGCAGTATGGTGGGTGCAGGTTGGTTCGTTATATATTGTAAAAAACAAAATTTTGTCGTTTTTCACATGTAGGTCGTAATATACTTACTCATCGTTTTTTATATTTCTTGGCACGAGTTTTAAGATCAACTATTTCTGGAGTTGAATGCGTAGGCTGAATGATTTTCAATCCCCTCCCCGTCTTTTTCAATTCAATCGGGTCACGGCTTTGCACTTCTATTTCAAAAACTCTCAAGGACAGATACTCTCGTTCCTAATAATAAATCTTCATGTAAACAAAATTTTTTATTTTTATTTGAAAACAATTTTTTCTCTCACAATCATGACAGACAACTTTGGGGCGTATTGCATCACGCACGAGGGTATAGCTCAAGTCATGCCAGTATATATATATATATATATATATAAGACTGAATTAGAATTGAGTGTATATATTGTGTATATACAGTCTATATAGTTTAAGGAATTTCTCATTTAGCAAAAATAACATTCTTTTCAATTTTATGGTTCACTTTTTTCATAAAAAAAGATTTTTTATCGTCAAATTTGGTATATACATCGCGATATATATAATTATGTGTTGCATAGAACCTAAAAATATATATCAAAATATCGCATGTATGTCCAGATTAATATATTTTTTGTATAGCATTATATTTTGGAAATTATATTATCGAAAAATTTACTCATAGTTGAATTTGTTTGTTTGTTTTTTTAAAATAAGTTTTGATATACATAATTAGAAAAGTAATTTCTCGTTTAAGCTCAACTTCATAAATCAACTGATCATTGCATAAAAATAAAATATTATTTAGAAACCTGTAAAATTTAATATAATTAAAATTATATATTACATTTTTTATATTCAATCCAACTAACCTGCCACAATGGACGTCCAGGCATGGTGATAAAAGGTATACCGACTCAATTATAGAGACTTGTATTATAGAGAAAAAAGTCGATTTTAATTTAAACACACGATCACCGATAGAATTAGACACGTTGTTGCATGAAGCACAAGTTCACAAAAAGTGTGAAGCTGCAGTGCCCGTGTCGGGAGATATATATATATATCTCGTTGGTATTGGTGTGAATTTGTCGTTGGTGTGAGTGCATAAATGATTCTCTGAAAAACCCACCCCCCGATGGATGTATGCATCAAAAATTCATTTCAACTGGCTGTGTTAAATGGAAAAATTTCGAAATTTTTACCAATTTACGCACTTTGGAAAGTATAATAAGTATAGTAATTAATATTATAGAGAGTAATTTTTTTTACAAATATAAATGTGGGTACTGGCTACTACTACTACATACTCCCGTATATTAAACCATGGTGAAAACAGTTTAAACTGTAGGTGCGAGAGCGCGCGCACGCCAGCAGCGCGCCTGGGTATAACTATATATTATATATAATATGTATCTATAGTCAACGCGTGCGTACGAGCCTCCGCCTGATGGCAAAGTCATCACAATCATATTTACACATCGCGTCCTCTCGATCATATCATCTTCATGCGCACACGCTTCATACCTACCTATATATGTACCTACGACCAAATTTTTACGCGTTTATATCCTGCGGATGATCCAATGGCTTGCGTCGGCACGCGGCGCCGTGGTTCACACCTATTAGGAGCACATGATTTGTCAGTAATATATATAGTAGAGGCAACAAATAATAATTATAGCCGCATATATATATATATATAAATGCCCTCACTTTGTCGCGTACTTATGGCTCGCCAATACAGGCAAAATTTTTTTGTTTTCTTCGTGTGCAAGCTTTTGCACCATGATATTATGCACCAGGCATCAGGATCATAAAAACACTCGCTTTCTCATCCAACATGCAGCCCTGCTGATGTTGTTGTTCTCGGGGGCTCGAGTCAGTTTATTGGAATTATCAACGCATATTTGCCGCTGGTGGCCGGTTACTGTAGTATTTCTCAGGATATCGTATCATGTTATATTCCCAAAGGGATTCCGCAACGTCTATAAGGATATTAAAAAATCCCTGGAGAACCTGTTTTGTTAAGTTTACACACTCCAAACCTGCGTGCTACCCTGATAGAGAATTCATCCTGAAGATGCCACCCCGGACCACGCCCCTGAATTCATCGAATTGTAATATATAATATTATACACATATATAGAGCGAACTATACTAATATAATATTATAATACATATATATGTTATACCAAAACTGGAATATTATTATATCGCCAACTGCAGTTCGAGAATATATTATATATGTAAAGAGTTATTATATTATTATTTGCGAATACATACATATATATATATATAATATAATAATCTGATGCGATACAGATATTGGCGGAGCGCGCCCATTATAATATATGTATATATAATAATGATATATATATGCCATCATCTGCGCATATGCAGTTGGATTATATATATAGTTATTGAAAAGTATATAAAGCAATATATGAAAATGATATATATATGTATATATGTGGATGAAAGTGATGAAAAAAAAAAATTCTTTTTTGCTATATATATTATGCATATGTCTATTAATTATTTCGCGACATTATAAAACCATATATACTATAGTATATAGTTATTGATACGGGTGCTATAATATTATTATAGCCTTATTAAGTATTATATGTATAAAAATCTTAAATATATTCGATGTTATACTTATATATATGATGGTGATAACGTCAAGTGGTGCGTGCTCACATCCCGCATACGTTACGCCCCCGATCAGGAATTTATGGAGCAACTAGATGTCACTAGCAGCTGGTGCAATATCGCGGCTTTCGCGCGGGTTGTCTCATTTAGCCCCTCCGTACACCAGGATTGTATAAATTTAACTGGGAGAGTACGCGGCGAGTACCAAAGAGATATTGTATAAGGTTGAAATAATAAGCCATGTATAATGCCGAGACAATAGGAGAGCTGGCAAATGGGGATAATAAGGCAGAGACGCTGAGCTAGGGTATATATCGGTAAATACAAGGCACGGAAATGGGTACATACATAAATTGGTGTGGTTTAAAGGCGCGGAATGGACATAATCAACAAATCAACGGCGTTCACATCAGGTGAGTATGACTCGAAGATGGCTATCAACACCAACAGCTGGTAATAAATATGTAACACGCGATATATCATGTGTACAAGTGCTACTTCTATTTAATTCATGTTTGCCGCAGATTGGAAAGACACAATTTTGAGGAAGAGCCGCATGGGCCCTAAACACCTCTGTGACGTCCACAGGCATTATTGGCCCACTATCTCCCTTTCCACTGGTCCGCAAGCCACTGAAATTTGGCAAGTCCCGACATTTCAGAAAATTCATCAATTTTTAACTAATCCAAGTGATTGAGAATGTATACATAACGAACTGCAATGTCGAAAACTGTTTGGATATTTTCTCGTAAAACCATTCGAAAAGCTCCAATCAATGCATGCACTCAAAGTGCAATGACACTGTTTTCCCCCAAATTGCACGGGTCATTGGCTTGTAAGAGTTATTATATTATCAATCACCTGATGCTGCTGATGACCTTATACAGCTTTCATCTGACGCGCGATTTATATATATATATGTATTAATTCAACTATATATATAATAATAATATGTGCTCAAGCTGACTAAATGAGACTTTGGGTGGTGACAAATATCACGCATTGCTGTGGGCTCTGTTTGGTTGCTTGATGCAGATTTCCCCTAAATTCGACAATCAACACAGTCTTGTATTTCGTGTTATTGACACGCGTATTGCATCACAACGCATACTGTTGACGGCATGCGTTCCTGTTGAAAAAATTCCTCACGGGCGAAAGTCAAGGTATATGACGGAATATCGTATATATAATAATATTGTATGTATAGTATATGCACGCCAGCTTGCATCTGCAGTTTTGTGTAGCGACTGCGGCCACGAGATTTTATGTATTGGTGAGATAATCATTATCCGCAGATATGCTTCACACACTCTGTTCTGTCGTGGCCTCCTGTTAAGAGGAGGGGCTTGGAGCGACAACCCGCGCGAAACTATGTTCAATGTGGGGAACACGTTTGCAATCTGTATACATCTATCTATATATATATAAAGAATAAACCTGAGTATATAATTCCAGATATAGTGAAGAGTATATATAATCATATTATAACGATGATGAAAAACTTTTGAATATGTATACATATATATACATAAATATGAAAGAATCACTCCATATATAATGGCCTATACGCAAAATATACCATATTCTATAATATAGATATACGTTATATTCTTCGCTGATGCGGATGCTTATATAATCAAAGTTTCCATATATACCTACTATATGCGCCTAATTTTTTTCACCAACATGTTAAAAAACTGTTGGTAATTTTTTAATGGAATAAGTTATATTGTTGCAAAGACTTTGGGCTTGAGACATATGCAAGTATTTTCTGCCCATTAGTGAAAAAATTTTCAAATCTAGTGTATAGATGCCAAAGTAAGTTGGCAACCAGTTGAGTCGCTATTTTTGCATTACCCAACATGGAGACTCCGTGGCGCAACGGTAGCGCGTCTGACTCCAGATCAGAAGGTTGCGTGTTCAAATCACGTCGGGGTCAAACTATACTTTTTTTATTTTCTTACATTTAAAAAATTTACTCACAATTTCCATCATCAAAATTCCAATTTATCCACTTTTGAACCGGATTTTTTTGTACAGGAAAAACGACTTACATATTTCTCTTAGATATTACTAATTAATTTTATTATTTTATTATTATTTAAATTAAAAACGTTTTTTTTTTAATGAAAAAAAAAAAAAATGATAAAGCCAGATATTGATCGATGTGGAAATTGCAGAACCAGTTGAGGTTATAAGTATATCATGGCAAAAAGATATTATTTATATAGTCGGCGCCGTGGCTTAGTTGGTTAAAGCGCCTGTCTAGTAAACAGGAGATCGGGGGTTCGAATCCCCCCGGGGCCTTTGTACGACATTCATAGACTTCTGTATATGACAGGTCGTTTTATTTTTCTTGTTTTGATTGCTCATATCAGTAATAATAATACATAATAATCCAATTTATGCATGAATTATGAAAATAAAATATCGCATGTATATATATATTATTTTTTAATGTTTATCGACAGGTTTGATTGCAGCATTGATTTTGCAAAGAGAAATCAGAGAAACTGTCTATCCTGAATCGCTCTTCGAGACCTTCGAGAAAAATAATTGACAAACTCGGCAACTGAACATCCGCGTCTTCTACCCAGGTGACACTGTCCTCTGAATCTGAATCATTGTGCTGCACATCAACCAGTTCATATCGTGGCTGATTTTCGGGAGGAACCGGCAGTGACATATATGCTGGAGACTCTGGAAATACATAATTTGGAATTCCCGACACCGTTGATACTTGAGCTTCGTCTGAGCTGCTTCTGTGTTGCTTTAGCAGTTGCTCAAACTCCTCGAGGGGAGTTAGTTCTTCTTTAGCAAATTGCAAACTACGACTTCTATGCGGCAACATGTTTTTACGCCAAAATTTTAACCAGGACCAATCGAAATGCTTGGAGCGAGTCTGTGGACAGTCGATTTCACGTTTCTCCGGCTCTGCAGCTACATTGAGATCGTTCTCAATTTTTGCCAAAAGTTCTGGGTCATCAATTTCATTCATTTGTGTTGGCACTGCTTCGAGTTGTAGCCAGGCAGAATTTTTTGAATTTTTACGCTCACTTTTTACATCGTCATTGGTTTTCTCCAATTTTTCCGACTCAAAGTCATTTATATTGCCAATTTGAATAGATCCAATAGTCTTTCGTATTGGCGGATGTTTAACCTCTTCCTCCGCAATTGTTTCACTATGTTTTGCGCGTTGAATTACGTCAAAATATGTTGTTCTTTTCCCAACTCTTGGGTGATGTATATCTATCTCGCTCACCTCGTTCTCCTCGGTTTTTCCGGCTATCTTAGACACTATAATTATACACGGGTCGTCAGGATCTATTTTAATTTCGCACTCCATGGCCAAAAATATAAATAAATTTGTGGTTTGTGTGGCTTGAGAAATTTGGCAGAAATCATTGGTAAAAAAAAAAAAAGAAGAAAAAAAAAAAGTTCGACGAGGATGGGATTCGAACCCACGCGTGCAGAGCACATTGGATTAGCAGTCCAACGCCTTAACCACTCGGCCACCTCGTCCTCCACATGGCAGCGAGGTCATTAGAGTCAGTTATAAGGTCAATGTCAATTTATGTGAATTTTAATTTAAAAATTCCAATGAAAAACTTATTGAACTAAGTACTTAAAATCCTCTAACAGCATACCTACTTATCCTAAGTATATAATCAGCCTCTTGAAAAAATATGACGACGACGACAATATCATTGCTGTATACTTGGACTTTTATATAAATTCTTCTACTGTCATTATATTACTACATATATGTATATACAATATAAAAAGATAACCCGTCATCGATTATATCGACGAGGCTATAGAAAGATTACGCCACTCGGACAACTTTAAGCATTTTTTCTGATATGTCTCTGTGCGTCAGTTTCTTGTTATAAAAGTTAATAAGAATAATTATACTTACTATAACGAGCCTGCGAATTATAGTACATACAAAAAAAAAACAAACAAAAATTACATGGCACTAATGATCCGTCGTCAAAGGATTATTAGTTGGATATCCGTTTATATGTGTTGGATAATAAGTATAGCTAAAGGAGATTAAATAACATGTATTGCGGTTAAAACTTGTTGCACAACCCAACAACACACGAGAAAATATATGCCTCAGATTCCGAAAGTCTGTTACCAAGTATGGATCACATTTTGAAGCCGAAATTGATTCAAGTTTATGACCGAGAAATACAGGATAAGCTGCGCAAAAATTTCTATCGCATCGAAAGAGACTGCTATTTGGATCATGCAGGTGCCACGTTGTACTCGAATCCTCAAATTGAAGCAGTTTTCAAGGACTTGTCATCGGCAATCTACGCTAATCCTCATTCTGCCGCATCAGCAGGTAATCAAAGCCAGGAAATTATCGAGCGGACACGATACAGGTATGAAAAAAATATTATTTTCTCTAATAAATATAAAGATTTACTAATTAAATTCTATATAAAAGAATTTTAGATTTTTTTCACGCATCCTCGGAAGAGTACAGCTTAGTTTTTACGTCAAGCGCCACATTTGCACTGAAATGCATTGCCGAGTCCTTTGCATTTGAGCCAACGTCAGATTTTGTGCATCTACAGGATAACCACACATCGGTACTCGGAATGCGGGATGTAGTTGCCCAAAAAGGCGCTCGAATCTCGTGTCTCACTCGTGATACAGCATTTGCTTTATTCTCCAAGGCCAATCGTCAATTGGGAGATTTAAAGCCAACGCCCAAGAACAAATCACTCTTTGTCTACTCGGCACAATGTAATTTTTCAGGTTTTAAATATCCATTGCAGTGGATTGAGAGCACACACGCGGGAACTTTGAACGAATTAACAGGTCAGGAGAGCTCTTGGTATGTTCTCCTGGATGCTGCAAGTTTTGTGGGTACCAGCCCCCTAGATTTATCAATTTATAAGCCCGACTTTGTCGCTGTATCATTCTATAAAATGCTAGGATATCCAACTGGTATTGGCGGTTTGATTGTACGAAATAGCAGTGCAGCAGCATTAGAGAAAGTCTACTATGGTGGTGGAACAGTAAATATGGCACTTAGTACTAAAAATTACCACGTGAAACGGGGCCTTTTTCACCAGAGGTAAGAAAAATATATCAACAAAAGATTTAAACAAAAAATTATACATAACAAAAGTTTTACACTCTGTCATTGACGAAATATTGTAGATTTGAAGATGGAACGTTGCCTTTTCTTTCCATAATTTCTCTTCAACATGGTTTAGACGCAATCTCCTTTGTCCCAATGTTAAAAATCTCCAGTCATGTATTTGCTCTCGCACAATTCTTGTATTACCACCTACTGACGTTGCATCACAGTAATGAAAAGCCACTTGTAAAACTTTACGCTGATTCTGACTACAAAGACCAAAGTGTCCAAGGTGGTGTGGTAACCTTTAATGTTATCAGATCGAGCGGAAAGTATATAGGATACATGGAGGTTCTTCACATGGCTGCTCTTTTCAAGATTCACCTTCGTACCGGCTGTTTTTGCAATCCTGGAGCCTGTCAACGTCATCTAGGCCTGTCAAATGACGATATTATGAAAAATTATGATGCAGGATTTACTTGTGGCGGTGGTAAGGATTTACTGAATGGCAAACCTACCGGAGCAATTCGAATTTCCTTTGGCTACATGTCAACAGTGGAGGATATTTATACGCTGCTACGTATGTTGACACAGTGCTTTTTAAACAGACCACAGATTGTTAAAATTCCTCAGTGGTTTCAAGACCAATTGTCTAACTGGAAAAAACAAGATAATGATAAAAAATCATGTGAATTTAATATTAATCGAGAAATCAAATTCAATGATAATGAACAGCAAGAGTTAACGAGTGTGGCAGAAAATGGACATAGTTGTGATCGAGTTGGCTTGACAGTGTCTCGATTGTTTATATATCCGGTCAAGTCTTGTGCGGCTTTTGAAGTGATAAGTTCGTGGATATTTGGACGCAAAGGACTGCAATATGATCGAGAATGGATGATTGTCACATCAGCTGGAATATGCTTAACACAGAAGCAAGAACCACTAATGTGTTTACTAAAACCAATGATTTGTCTGGAGAAAAATATAATGAAGCTCGAATATCCAGGTAGTGTTGTTAAATTAAGCTGTATATAGCGATGAACGTGCAAAGACTGCGTGGAGTTTGATTGTTTTTCAGGTATGCCAGGCGTTCAAGTACCACTGGAGCTTGATGACAAAGCCATAATTAGTGGAAAAATGTGTCGAACTAGAGTTTGTGGACACAGAGTTGAGGGATTCGATTGTGGTATGGATATTTCCGAGTGGTTGAGTCTTATCTTTGGTCGATCAAATCTGCGATTGATTAGGCAAAGAAATTCTATAGAGCTTATGAACCAAATGCAGCCAGAGTTGTCATTTTCTAGCCAAGCCCAATATTTGCTTGTTAATGATTCAAGTATTCGTTGGCTCGTTCAACACATTCCAGATGGATCAGATTGTGACAAAAAAACAATTTTGGAACGATTCCGGGGAAATATTATTGTCAGTGGAGCTAAAGAATTTGATGAAGATACTTGGGTTCGCGTTAAATTAGGGAATTATACCTTTAAAGTGAGGCGAGAAACGTTTATTAATAATTTTTTTTTTTTTTTTTGCTAACTTGGATAAGAAATAATATTATCTGTTGATTACAGGTAAATGGAGCCTGCACAAGATGTCAAATGGTATGTATTGATCAGACTACGGGAATTAAAACAATTGAGCCACTTCGATTGTTGGCTGAGGAATTTCATGGAAAAATCAAGTTTGGAATTTACCTTACGGGGGAATTTAATGAACAAGGAGTAATTTCTATTGGCGATTGTGTGTCTTGTGTGTATCCAAATATTATTTTATGAGGACATTTCAGTACATATTTCAGGGTATATGTTTGGTGAAATACGTGGGGAAAAAAAGAGTGCATACTTGATGCAAAAGGTATTATTGATAAATTCATACTTCTCTACATTACTCATCGATTGCTTGCTGTTTGGTAATTTTTCTCACTGGTTGTAATGTAAACAATCTTGTATCAGCAGTCAGTAGCATAAAAAATAGCATTTTTATGCCCTTGCCTACTGAAATAAATTCTTTTTCACACCAATTGCTATAATATTGAGGTTAGAAAAATTGAATATATTATATAATATAGACTTCATGAGATATATGGTCGCGATCGATCACTACTTGCAGAGCTATAGTAGAGGTCTTATTATATATTATGTAAATATGTGAAATTTGAAAAAAAAAAAACCACATAATCATAACAAAGCTATATTTCTGCTATCATCATAATAATTATTATATTATAAATATTTTTGTATGGAAATTATATATTATTATTATTATTATATATAAAAGGCACCGTGCATATATAATATATATAGCCTATGCCCTCTATAGGTTACAGGTGAAATTATGGGGATGATAGGCGCCGCGGAGTAAGTGATATTATAGATGGAATTTCGTAGGATGAATATTTATTCAATACACAATAAGTGAAAAGAGTTTAATAACGATTAAGATTGCGGCCACACGTATAGCGTACGCGAGCTTGTTGTTGGTAAGGTAGAAACTAGGGTGGGGCAGTCATAGGCTGCATCTTCATGAGTCACACCGAGCTGGCGCGATCGGAACGCCTCTGCTTGCGAGAGCGCAAACTCGTGGGGCAGCGCCGCCACTAGTGATGCGAGCGAAATTTGTGACCGGTCAATGACGCGTCAATTGACGGTCAATTGACCGTCAATGACCGGAGGCAAAAAGTTGACCGGGTCACAAATTTTGTAAGCGTGACCAAAAAAATGACAACAAAATTATGACCGGTCAATTCTCATCTATATAGACGCACAACATTAAGCTTAATGAAAAAAAAGCTTACTAAGCTATTGTTTATCGCAGTATAAAATTGTCCAGTAACAGTATGCACGCAAAGACACACATACATCGAGATGTTTAATGATGTATG
>MVJL01011536.1:0-75778 GCA_002156465.1 Macrocentrus cingulum | reverse complement strand
CCTCTGCAAAAAAAAATACATATATTAGTAACTTTGCACTCAATATTTGAAGGTCAGGATCATCGAAAATCGAGGAGATCACGTTTTTACCCAGGTTTATGTCATAAAATATTGGCTTAGATTTTTTTTTCTTTTATAAATTCTACCCAGAGTACACGGAATCTCCTACCACAGCATAAATATCATGTACGTGGTGAATATTGTTACAAACATATGACACTGTTTCATGCTATCAATGCATTATCCCAGAGTACACGGAATCTCCTACCACAGCATAAATATCATGTACGTGGTGAATATTGTTACAAACATATGACACTGTTTCATGCTATCAATGCATTATTACACCATGTTATGCGATGTTCACTTACTTGATATTTTTGGTTGAAATAACGCTGTATTTCTCGCCAATGTATGTCGCTGTTATTATTCTATGAATTTAGACGCTTTTATTTGCATTAAATACGAAATAATCTGTGAATTGAAATAACGCTGTATTTCTCGCCAATGTATGTCGCTGTTATTATTCTATGAATTTAGACGCTTTTATTTGCATTAAATACGAAATAATCTGTGAATAAAAATTTGTTACACAGTAAAATGCAATGCTGAACACGGGTTTCGTGACGTAAACATAGACATGTATAGACATCACGAGTCACGCGAGGAATGCATGGTGCGTCAAAAACTTCTGTAAATAAACACACGAACGCTAAACAGAGGTGGCGTTTATTACGCATCCATGTGACACTATATAAATACAAAAATTTTTTAGTACCCCAGTAGATTTTCCGCCAAAAGTTTTCGATTCTTAGAGGAATTAAAAGTTTAAAATAGTAGCTTATAGACTACGTGAAAACCTAAATAAATATTAAGTGCATAATTGGATATTGTGAGAATATACTTTTTTTATATTCTCATACATGTAATGTTAATTAATTTAAAAATTAAAAGTAGCAGCTCGGTCATACTTTTGACTAGGTACAGGCACCGCACACACTTTCACTCATACACGTATACGAAAAAATACGAATGTATCAACTGTTCTGGGCTTTAGTGTAAAAAAAAACAGTGTAAAATAATGTTGAAAGTAAATACAGAAAATCTTGTTCGGCGTAAAGGCCGATGGAGAAGAAAAAAAGCTGCTGAAAGAGAAGAAAAATTTGTGGAAATGCTTCGCAATAAGGGAAAAAACAAGAAAGCTAAAAATGATGTGGTATCAGGAGATGACAGTATATCACAGTCAATAACAATGATCCGCATATCGATGGATTGCGACTGATTGACTTCAAGGAACTGAAAAAAAATATGCGATGTAAAAATTGCAATAAAGAACTAGTATTGGGAGATGTCCTGTCACAGCGTATGGACCGCCAAGTGTGGGGATTGTTCAACCATCACAATAGTACCCACTGGAAAATCTCGCACCTCCAAGGACGGTACTTATTTTCATATAAATACATCTGTGGTACTTGGTATGTATAAAATGATTTCTTAGAAAAAAAAACTTATAAACTGTTTGACACTCTACTTATAAGCAGTTTGACTGACAATCTAACCTCAAATTACAGGAGCTATCCACTCTGGAGCGGGGTACACAACGCTGAAAGAAATGTTTGCTTGCATGAATATGCCCGGCATGTCAGATGACGTTTATAAACGGTATGAGGCTGTAATTAACCCAGCAATTGAACTTGTTGCGAAGGACAGTTGCAAGAAATCGCTAGAAGAAGAACGTCGTTTAGTCCTGGAAAATATTGACAAGCTGTGTAATTCGTTGTAAGCATCAGTACTAGCTTACAAAAAGTTGAATATTCTTTGCGTATAAATGTTAGTGTTGTTCGAAAACGGATTGAGGAACAATTCCTAAAACTGAATGATCGGAAAAATTAATTCAATTGTTGCAGAAAGAAATTTTTCACATGTTTTGTTACATTTTTTTTTATTAGCTTGAATACATTAACAGATTTGACTGTCTGACAGAATATTCCGGGAGTTTTTTAACATTGCATACAAAAATATCAACGAATAATTGCTTCGGTGATTAACAGAAGCCTAATTTACCAAGTGGAAATTCTCATAAATGTTTAAAGTCTTCGATCCGGATTGAAAAATGAAATTTAACTGCAGCAGCTTTGAGGCGTGGGATCCATCTTCGAACTCTTGGTTATAAATACTCGGGTAAACTCTTCGGCACTAGTCGGATGAATGCCAACGGTTGCCTTGAGGATGGGGAATGTCAGACCGCACTTCATTGCGGCAGAGAAGCCCTGGATGACCTCACCGGCGTGCGGTCCGATAAAGTGCATGCCCATAACACGCTCGTCGTCTCCTTTCAAAGCGACAACTTTGATGTAGCAGTGACTGGTGCTCTTCTGCGGCACAAAGAACTCCGTGGGCTTGTAGAAGGCATGATAAATCTCCAAATTTTCCTCGCCGAATTTTGCAATTGCGTCTTCCTCACTCAATCCAACGCATCCATACTCCAACGGGCTGAAAACCGTCGTAGCGACGTTCGTATAGTCCATCGTCGCCGTGGACTGGCCAAAAAGTCTGCGAGCGAGCAATTTCCCCGCGTGAATGGCAACTGGAGTGAGCTCAGGTTTTTTCTGCAGAAAAAAAAAAAAAAAAATTAATTAATTGGATTTTTCCAGGTTTTATGCGGAAAAACGACCGAATAACTCACGTGAAGGACGTCACCGACGGCATAGATATTGCTAACATTTGTCTGCTCGTCCTTGGCGTTGATTTTCAGCGACTCTGGCACAACTTCCACACCGGCATTCTCAAGTTTGAGCTGCGGAGTGAGCGCAGCACGCCCAATGGCGAATAAAACCGTGTCATAAACGTCCTTGTGCACCTCGCCGTTTTTGTCGACCCAGTGGACCAGCAGTCGACCGTCTTCCTGGCGCTCTATGGCCTTGGGTTTGGCCTGGTAGATAAAATGAACACCACGGTGCTCCATTTCCTCAGCTACGAGATTAGCCATCTGCTGATCAAAGCCACGCAGCACAATCGAACGCACCATGATTGTAGCATCAAAGCCAAGACCATTGAGGAAGCCGGCACACTCCAGACCGATGTAACCAGCGCCAACAACGAGCGTTTTACCTGGGGCGCGGTCCAAACTAAAGATATCATCGCTCGTGATGCCATATTCAACGGCTCCGGGGATTTCTGGATAGCGCGGTCGTCCGCCAACTGCAATGAGGACTTTGTCAGCTGTCAAAACTTTTTCCTCACCGTTTTTCATGACTGCTGCAACAGTGTGGGGGTCACGGAAATACCCATTGCCATTGATGTAATCGACTTTCTTGTTGCGCAGCTCAACACGCGTCACCCAGTTCACCGACTTGACGTGGTTTTGCACGGCTGTCTTCAACGCCTCCCAGTCATTTGCGATTGTCGCGGGTTCTGGAAGCTGCCAACCGAAGGCTGCAGCCTCGTGGATAGCCTCGCCCAGCAGGGCCGCCTGGTGCATGAGTTTTTTCGGGATACATCCGACATTTACGCACGTTCCGCCCAATCCCCATTTGGTTCCTTGGGGCGATGGAGTCACGTAGTCGAGCACTGCTACCTTGGCACCGAGCTCCACTGCCTCCTTGGCAGCTGCTAGACCTCCTGAACCACCGCCAATTACCACCAGGTCATACTGGAATTTTGTATCACCTGACAAAGCACAATTGGAGGTTAGAATTGCACTGCATAGCGCAAGATTGCGTGAAAATTTATATAATCTTGAATAACTTTGAGTTATTTTAAATGAATAGATAGTCTTATTTATATTGAACTCACTGCTAAAGGAGGCGATAAAGGTTTTTACGTTTGGAAGGACACAATGTCGCGGCAAATCGAACAATTTCACTCGACCAATTCGAATTGTCACTAGGCGCGAAAAAAGCGTCGTCGCCATATTGATTTTTTTTTTAAATTAATTAACCGAGCTTTAGTTAATAATAAGAATTTTATTACTAACAGTGACGAAGCAAAATAAAGTGATAGTACAGTCTAGTGTTTGAAGGAGAAGATAGAGGTTGGGGAATCACTTAAATACGGCCCTGTATAGCTTGGGCGTTGCAGTGCGACCATACAACTCGCGTCAGACAGCACAAAAACAATTCACGAAAAAATGCGCTCGATTTTGATTACCGGGTGTAACCGCGGTCTCGGTCTGGGTTTAGTGCAACACCTGACACAATTGCCGAATCCCCCAGAGAAGATTTTCGCAACATGTCGCGACAAGACAAAGGCAGAGGTATGTAAATTCCTAACCACAATCTTTACACTCACCGATAGGAGCCATGTTGAACCGTCAGTAGTACACGAAAAACAAGTGAAATCAAGTAGCGAGGACACAAATTCAACTCGTCTGGATCTCTCTCAAGGAATGTGGTACTTTTATAATATATCCTTCACTTCAACAATTGCCAATCTGAACAGTGAGCACTCACGCGCAGCCTTGAAACACTGCCATCTATGCCTGCCTGCAGTGCTGCGGCGGTCATCACGTGATTCAACAAAAATTCAATTTTTTTATGACATGTCATTGATGACTCAGATCTTCGAGAACTCTCACCGCTATCATTTTATTTTCAGGAACTGCAAAAAATTGCCAACAAGTCCTCCAATGTGCATATCATCGAAGTTGGTACGTGCAAATCCACTTTTCTCCATCATTCCAGCAAGATCGATAAATCGAAAAAAAATTGAATTCAGTTCCAAATGTATGTTTCTAGATCTGACCGATTTTAACGGCTATGATAAAGTTGTTAAGGAGGTTAATGAGCACGTCGGCAGTGCCGGACTCAACGTTTTATTTAACAACGCCGGGATGGCCACGAAATACACCAGAATCGGCTTGGTGAAGGCTGAGCAGCTCATCGACACATATCTTGTCAACACAGTGGCACCAATAATGCTAACAAAGGTAATTTAATCGGATAAAATACGCTTGGACATTGTGTTAATATTGTTTTTCATTCCCAGGCGATGCTACCCTTGCTGAAACGTGCTGCAAACGACAAACAGGGCATGGGAGTGCATCGTGCCGCAGTGATCAACATGACATCGATCATTGGCAGCATTGCTGACAATACTATGGGTGGTTTCTATCCGTATCGTTGCAGTAAAACCGCTCTCAATGCCGCTACCAAGTCTATGAGCATCGATTTACTCGACGATGGGATTTTGGTTGCTTCCATGCATCCAGGCTGGGTTCGTACTGATATGGGCGGTCAAAATGCACCTTTGGACATTGATACAAGTGTCAGCGATATGCTCAAGACCATCATGGGCTTGAATGAGCAGCAGAACGGCTCCTTTCTCCAGCATGATGGCAAAGTTCTGCCGTGGTGATGCAGCAAATGCTCTCTATTTGGTCGCAACAATAAATTGCTGAGCTTTTTAAAGGATATCGAAAATTTATTCGGACCTGGAGACTTGATCGCGTTGATTTATACACTTAGTTGGGCGTGAATGTTGTTTCAAATATGTACATGAAGACTCCTCGTTGAATGTGGCTGACGGTGCAGGTTCCTGATGTGGACATGCGAACGACAAAATCCGTGAGAAATTGAGGAGAATCATTCTTACGTCTACTTTTAAATTATTTTGCTGCTGCGAAGCGGCTTTTTGCCTCAATCAGTCTTTAATACTTTGGGTGTAGCCTCGCTGTTCTGCGAGTTTGAGTCCTCGGAGAAGCCGAGATGTGTTGAAAAGTCTGTCAATCCTTGCGAATCACTGACAGTTGAAAAACCTAGATGAAAAAATTTTTAGTGTCGAGTTTTTTTACTTTTACATTTTGATTTTGCATGCTCACACGTGTTGGAATCTTCTGCTAGGCCAAAATTCGAATTAGAGCTGTCGTGAGTCGGTTTTCGGGATAGTCCGTTCTCCTTATCACCAAGGGAGGATGACTTTGTCTTTTTTTTTTGCTCCAGCGTAGAAATAGGCACCCACTTGTAGATCTTCATCGTTGTCTCACCTATCGTTACCCATTTTTTCTCCCTGCAATGTGAAATAAGTGATATTAGCACTTGGTGGTTGTTTTTTTTGTTGATTAATAATCGCTTTACCAGTGCCGCACTTTATCCACCACCTGCATCACTCGCTTAATGTCATCCTTTGCACGACTCCGAGTCTCTGCTCGCACGGACCGTGACATCATGATATT
Organism: Macrocentrus cingulum; assembly: GCA_002156465.1. NCBI lineage: Eukaryota > Metazoa > Arthropoda > Insecta > Hymenoptera > Braconidae > Macrocentrus > Macrocentrus cingulum. The sequence goes on along the minus strand of MVJL01011536.1, from coordinate 69,606 downwards.
TTACGTAAAAATTATGTGAAGTTATCTGATTTGTTTCTTGGCATATATATACAAATTAAAACAATAATGCTTCTCTCTGTTGACTGTTAGGTTAGGGCTGTCGACAACAGTCGTCAATTGTTTGCAGGACTAGTGGTAGCCATGATGAATTGGTTGTCGAATGTCGACTCTCCCTGTAATATTGAAATTTCACAATTAGAAATCAATTCTTATTTATATTTATCAAAATTATATTCTTTATAGGGCATTTTTATTGTTGAAAATGTTATCAAACACATTTTTCGTAAAATTTTGTTATAAATTTTGCGAAAAATTCAATTATTGCTATACGTAATAAACAGTACCTGTTTTACCACAAGAGTTGGCAACAACAGTATGTGATCTATTGTATCGACTGAACCCAAACTAGTCCGAACGTGGCTGCAAAAAGGTTTTTTGTTGTTGTCCCGTTGCTCGATCGTATGTAATCAATTTTTTTTACAAATAATTCCAAATAACTACAATAAAATCAAAGAAAACAATATTAATAACTTGATTAATTGACTTATGAGTTGATAAAATTCATTTCAAATGAGTGCAAACGAAGAAATCACAGTGCTCGACGACCAAGTGATATGTTTGGACAGCAGTCAAGAGTCAAGCGAGTACAACAATTCGCTAACACATCCCATTAACCTAGAGAAGACTCTTCCACCGGGGGTGGCACCTGAGGGATTTATTGTACTTGACGAGTCACAAGAGGAAATCGATGATAAAACTGAAAATTCAGCAACAAACGACGAGTCTTTGCCACTTTTTAAGGTTATCTTCAAAAATGAAGCTACGGCCAGGTTAGTTTCATCGAATTTTCATTTCCTTTACATCACTAAAAACAATTTTAAAAAAACGTGCTTTGTACAGAACCTACCGGAAGCAAGTGGAGAATTTTTTCCGCAACCTCGTTTCTGCAACCTTTCAAGATGATACGTCCAACGAACTCATTATGGATGTATGGGCAGCAGATGCAAAGGATGAAATTGAAATTATGGACCATACACTCTTCAAAATTGACAACACACCTGGAGGCCTCGACGATCTCAACATCCCCGCTTATGGCGTAGTAAGTACTTGTTAGCGCGCCCCAAAAAAACGACCAAAATTCTAACACATTTTTTGCTCTCAGAAATACGATAAAGTACTCAAGGCGAGTGCTGATGTCCCTGAGGCCTTGACACAGGACACAGTTCAACCGCGAGTAACTTGTTTTAACTGTTTAGGCGGCCACACACTGCGTGAATGTCCGTCGCCGCGCAATCAGTTTGAAATCAACAAGAATCGTCAGGCATTCACGTCAAAGGGAACGAGCAACAAGACGATGCGCTATCACCTGGATGAACCGAAGTTTCAGCCAGGTGTGCTGAGCGCAGAGTTGCGAGATGCCCTCGGACTCGGTCCAAACGATCTTCCCCGGCATATTATCAAGTATGTAGTCTCCAAAATTGTTTAAAGTCCCTTTGAACGTGTCGAAACTAATTTGAAACTCGTTTAACAGAATGCGGAAACTTGGATACCCACCAGGCTGGCTCGAGGAGGCCAAGCTCGAGCACTCGGGCATAGTCATGTATGGTTACGAAGGCCAGGGTGGCTCTCACAACTCGGACATAATCGCAGAGGACGACATGGCGCAGTACGACCCGAACAAGATTTGTGACTTTCCGGGATTCAATGTTCCCGCGCCCGACGGTACTCGAGACGTAAGAATATTCTACGCTGGCGTCGAAGCTCACTCGACGTCGCGATTTTCCTGGCTTCTGCAGCCATTATTTCTGACTGTCATCGAAGCAAATGTTATTTTTATTACGTGATGGATCGCAGGCATACTGGAACGAGCACGAGAAACTTAAGCACAGCAAGGATACCATGTTGGGACAGATGAGCGGTAAAACAACAGATGGCTACAGGAGGAAAAAACCCATGAGAAGTCTCGATCAAGAGCTCAGCAACGCCACTTCACCTGCGGAAATTACTGACGAGAAAATGGATGGTAAAATTTTAAATGTTGATTTTTTTCAACTGTCAATCGAATTAATCTGACTTATTTATGATTTATAGATTCAGTCGCTGAATCTGAGCCTGTAAATGGACATTTTATTCCACCGCTGCCGCCAACAGAGCCGTCAGCCATATCTCCTGTTGTCGAGGATGACGTGAATGTCGCTTCGCCGTTACGAAAGGTTAGTTGGATATGGTTTTCTCCGTTTTTTCGGCCCTTAAACAACTTTATTAACGAGTATTGTATCATCTTTGTCGCGTAGGACGCCTTGGACGCACTCTGTCGCGGCGAATCACCGTCTCTGACCGAGCTGGAGAACAAAAAGAAACTCCTGCTCGCCGAACTCGATGATTCCAGTCTCCTGTCGAATCCTGGCACGCCTACCAGGCTCGCCAGTGGTTTTGAAACACCGAAAATCCGAGCTAATTGCTCGTCGACTCCTCTCGCCAGCTCGTGCGGCGAAAGCACTCCAAAAATCGGGTCAATTATGTCGGTTGAGCTGGGAACTCCAATTTTAGAGAGTACCTCTGTGTACACTAAGCTGCCGGATAGTGAAAAATTTTCCAAGGATATCTGCGATGTTATTAATTTTGAGAATTTACCCGGGGCCACAGGCAAGTACGAGAAATTGAGCAATTTGCTGAATAAAGTTCGTGAAACCTTGTCCTACACGGATGATTAAATTTTAACGTGATTGAGGTAATGATATTTTACGTATATCAAATTGTTATTGTACAAACTATCGATATTAGGATCAATTTAATCACTCTACACACCTTGATCATTTATATCATGAAATAATTTCAGCATAATACACGATATATTTCATAGAGGTTTTTTTTTTTAAATTTGATTGATGTAAACAATAATCAATTTTGAGGAATGTATTTTAAGCTTTTTTTTTCATTGCTTCGCAATCACAATTCTTTTATAAGTATTTGTGCTAATTTACATAATAATTGCGCTGAATTCATAATTAATGCATAATTCTTACGTTCAAGTGGACACAAAAATATAATTTTTTTTTTCTTCCTTGCTAGTATTGAATTATTTATTTACTTTCAATGATTAATTATATTAATATTGCGTATTTCAGATCATTTTCAGCTCAAATTAACGTGTTTTTCTTTTTGATTTGTTTCACAAAATTTCGAAATATTTATTGCACAAAAGTACAACTATGCGCAGTGAGAAAATTCTCAGGTTTTTAAAAATTAATATTAGTGGAAATACTTTTCATGAACACTCACTTTTGGCCATATATGAGATTCGTGTGTGTTTTTTTTTTTTTTATGATTAATTTAAGAGCACAAAGGTATTGCAGCAGGCATCACGGAATTCTTCAATTTATTGACGGCGGTGGAGGAGCCGGAGGGTCGTTTGAGCCCTGAAAACATCAAAATAACCATTTAATAAAATTCTAAATTCCCTCTAGCTGTAATTCAAGCCATGGTGTCAGCAGATGATAAAAAAAAAATTATTTAAGACTGAAATAGCGTCATGACTTTGCCGAGATAAATTTTTTTTTTATAATTTGTACAATCCTAGAAACAAAATATGCTAAAACCTCTTGGCAATTGCTTTAAAAACATATTTCAGCTCCATGTCACTCAAAATATCCAATTCTTCTTCAATTTCCACCTTAAAATTCTCTCGAGTACCATAAAAAAACTCATTTTACCAAAGTAAATTAATCATGATTTGTTTGTTTTTTTTTTTTTTTCTAGAAAACACCTTTAAAAAACTTCGCAACTGAATAAAAAGCATTTTTAGCACACCGAAGATTTCAAGGAGCCCAGAAACTGAATAAAGGGTCAAATGTCAATATTACTATCCTACTACTTACAGAGGGATCTTTGCGATCTTTGGTTTTTTCTCCAAAGCCTAAACGAAGCGAGTTTGGCCGAGAAACAAAGAGGAGAGCCATAACAAGGAATGCAATACCAATGACAAACCAATCTCCCATCGGAGACTCATTTTGCGGCCCCGGAACTGCAACCAAAACATTATCAGCTGGACCATCGATAAAAGCTTTTTTCATCAGTACTTACGATTGTTCAAATTCAAGCATTCAGTGTCGGTGCAATAGGCCTGTGATTGACGCAACTGAAATGCATCATAACAATAGTTATCAATGTTTTTTTGTTCTTGTGTATACGTCTGAGATAACACACACTCCGTCGTGGAAGATAATATGATTTAATTGCCGCCGGTGATAGTTGTTGATAAAATTTTCCAGGTATAAACAGTCAACGTGTCAACGAAAATGCCACGTAAATGAAAAAAATATTGCTTAAGAAAATATAATGAACAGGAGGAAAAAAGTCACGAGATTTATTAATTTTGTTTTTTTTTTTCGTTGAGAAAAATCAAAAGATGACAAGAGTTTAGACACTTACCAACGTTAATAGACGTGTCACTGCGTCGTAGTTGAAAATACATTCGCAAATGTTGATTCCCTCGTCCCCCATTGTGACTGGCAGCAGACGGATACTCGTTATCTAGGACAACAAAGAGATAATTATATCCTATTGCTAGGATTTTACGTCTCAATGCTGAATAAATGATTGTATAAACGTTAAATGCAACTGTCAATGAGATTGAATTGGTATTTTAGACACACGCGACACAGACAAGCTGTTTAATTGCTTGTAAATAGATCATACGAAAATACAGACTTTTGGGCGTTATCACTGTTTACACAAGAGGTAGATGGAATGTTAAAAATGTCGGGCAAAAAGATGGCACTTGTGGATATCCACTTACGCTTGATTATCTCGGCTAAAGATCAGGTTTGTCGCAAATACTGCTGCAATATTTTGGTGCTACACTGTATTTATGTTCGGGTGAGAGAACGTGGAATGTTTTGGGGCCATTGAGCGGCCGGGGGAAGAGAAGTGTCAGCGCGGACGTTCACCATTGGTCGAATTTTCAACAAATGGCCGCCCGCCAAATCTAATCAATCAGGTGTGAGCGCTAGATTTGAATTTAAATTGACATTTGATTTATTTTTTTTTTTGGTAAATCAAAAATTTTTTTATCCCGCACTAATTCTATTATAATTTTTTAAATGCTTTAAAAATCAGATATTTATATTAAAATTGATTTATTGAATAGGTATAATGACTTTATTCATAAAAATGATAAAAAGATTTTTTATTGATTTAAGGTTAATTTTTTTTTCGATTTTAAATGGAAATTTTTTAGCATTTTCGAATAAAAAAATGGATTAAAACATTAGAGGAATTAATAATAATAAAAAATTTAGAATTGGGAATATTTTTTGAGTGACTGTACAATGCAGCAACCGGCGCCATCTTATTGGCTGACGCAAGCCGATCACGTGACACCGTCTCTTATATATATTCGCGAACTTTATAGGAAAATTGTCATTTAGTGAGTGAACGTTGAGGTATTCACATTTAGAATTGAAATAATTGAATTTGCTAATAATTTAAACATTGTTAGTATTCATTGTCGGATTAAAACTAAAAAACCGTTAGAATATGAAATGTGTACGTTTAAAATGCGTCATTTTTATGAGAAAAATTTTGAAATATTTTTTTCCAAGTTCAACAAAGTGCTAATTTACTAGAATAACTGCAATTCTGATCTAAAGTATTAAATTCAAGTAAAAAATTGGATATTAAAGTGGAAAAAACAACGAGGAATGGGTCTGAACGAATTTAGTTATCAAGTGTTGTCAATTTTATGGCATATTTCGTTTAAAAAAGACCAAAAAAAGTTATTCCAGCGTGTCAATCAGTTATTTCGGTTATTTAACTTGAAATTTCAACCCTCGAAATAAAAGAAATTCAGCTCGAAATTACAGAAAAAAAAGTAAGTAAAATTTTTTTTTTTCAATTCGTCTAGTAGTGACATGTCACACCACTTGTAGGCCGATTTTTCCGGTTGAAAAAAATGGAATAAAGTGACGAGAGTCAGCAGCAGAATCGTGCGTGTGACAGAAAACCTCTTCGAGTCCACTCATGATCTCACCTTTGAAATAACTCGTCGTTTGATCGTTACCCGTCACCCCGAACACAATGAGCTCGTTATTGCTCGAGGGTGATATGTGTTCAAGGGCTATCGATAACTTGTCGTCACCGAATTAACCGCGATTGGTTTCCAATTCTGCATCATCATACAGAACAATCGCCATCCGTCGCGCATATCACCCCTTGCGTCGCAATCGGTCGCGTTAAAAACTGTCGCCGCCATTATGGCATGTCTGTTATTTCGACAGGTGCTCTAAAAAAACTTCAAGTGCGTAAATATTAGAAGACTTTCATGATTTCCCAACAATTTTTCATTAATATAAAATCTTTAAACAAAGTAATATTACGTTGACTTATTATTTAACAATGTTAAAATGGATTATTGAGAGAAGAATGCTGACGGTTGATTTTTTGAGGTTAGAATATTTCAATCGGAAAACGTAAATTTTTTTAAATATTTTACCCGAAAATAAAAATTTATGATAACTTGTCGTACAAATTTTAATATCCTTCAGTTAAAAAATTCGTTCGTTTATAGTAATATTGAATATTTTCACAAATAAAAAACTTTAGTATGACTATTTACAGTCAAGTTGGAAACTATGTCAGCAACTAATCAGCGCTGTTCATTCAAATTTGTTGAAAACGTGGCAACTATGTCTAAAAAAATGGCGATTTGTTGAAGTGATTATGGACTGAAGTGAAAAATATTCTATAAAATTGAGTATAGTTATAAATTGAGTGCTTAAAATTTATCAAATATTCTAGAAAAAACATACGCATTTATGCGTACACATAACCTCAACATTAAACAATGTTGCTACGTTTTATCGCGCAATGGTGGGCCTCTCAACTGTCATCTATAGATCTTCGCGATCACGTCGGTACAAAAATATTAATTTCACCAGTTTTTTTTTACGGCAGGATCATATAATCACGGTATCAAATCATTCGCGAAAGTCCGCGGTTTAATGTCCCAGTTTTTCTTTGCAAATCATTGCCTACAACATATTTTTTTTTCACTGATTTCTGGAGAATTGCGTCCATTTTACCATCAAAGTTGACACGGGATAAATATAGGACTTGAAAAATTAATTTTCTTAATTAAAATAACGATAAAATACCTTAATTTTTTCTTATTGTTAAAATATTTAGGGCTAATACATCTTTAAATAGTGAAAAACTGATTAAAATAATTTCAGATATGTCAAAAATATCAAAACCAACAACACCAACGCTCGAGTCGGGAGGTGAAATTCTTGACGGGCGAGAAACCTGGTCGGGAAAAGTGGATTTTCTGCTGTCAGTGATTGGTTTTGCCGTGGACTTGGCAAATGTTTGGCGATTTCCCTATCTCTGCTACAAAAATGGTGGTGGTGAGTGCAAAATTTTGTGTCATTTCAATTATATATTTCTCACAAGATAATTTGGTTAACTAAGCTTTTAACTAGGCCTTAAATTGTCATTTAACCCGTTCGAAAATGTCGTCTCTGCAAGCGGCGGTGTTCATTTCGTTCGTGCACGTCCTCAGGGACCGTTGTGGGATGCAGCCCGTTAATAAAGCTCTGAGCAGCGAGGATTAAGTGGAAAAATGAAAGCAATCTTGAAGGAGAGTCTTGTGCAATTACACTCCGACTTTAAGGCGTTCAAATCGCTGTGAATCCGATTGCCAACGTCTGACCGCAGGAAATGTCGTTGATACGGATAATTGGACGTGAAAAAGAGCATTAGCTGCATGGAGAATATGATGCTAGAGTGGCCGAGGACATAAAGAGCTGCGCGAACATGCCATTAGCCGCCCTATCAAGGCACACGACACGGAATACAATTAAGAGTGCCGGGAAAGTGATACCAGTCAAGCTCTTCCTCAAAAGCGGCTGCTAACCGAGTTACAGCCTCCCTCTGCACTCGCACCCTGTTCGTTATCACATGCTAGCATCAAGATCGGTCGCTGTAATTGACGTTGAAAATTACTTTCAATTAATTTCATATAATTCACGTACTTTGGTTGCATGACGTCGTTTTCACCTCATAAAATCGAAATTCAAAATGAAAATGTGGGTGGAAAAAAACAAGTAAAATCTTTGCTTCATACATTTTCATCATTAAAACGTCAATTATTGGTCAATTTAAGACTTATTTTATCTAGTATTTGAATTAGATCTTGAGAAAATATTTTTTTTGTGACACATGCCTCTAAAGCTCGTTTTTTTTACTCTCGAGCCGCCGTAAAGTGACTGATTTTGTTCACTGCTCATATCTGGGCCTAAAGTGCGTCTTTTCTTCACTAGTGCGCAAAGTAACCTTTTCTTAACGGATCCTGCGGACTTTTTAGACACTACTGTCAGTTGTTAAAAAATTAGGCCACTTAATGTCGCCACCAGAGTGAAAAAAATCGAGCATTATTGACATTTGTTGCGAAAAATATGGTGTGTGGCACGTGCACAATTAACTACTAGCGTTACTGTATTTTAAAAATGACTATTTTGACTAAATTTACGTGATAAATAAGAATTTATAATGCAAAAATTTTTTTACCTTTTTTTTACATTATTTTGAGTGAGATATTTTTGGATTTTTGTGGTATAATTCAATTGAAATCTTGATGATTTGTCTTAGAGTGTTGAATAAGGCTCTATACGGACATTTTGAGGGTTTTATCGGAGTAAAACGCGAAAAAATAGTAGGTCAGACCTGTTGATTCTGAATAAAATCTTTTGGTACATTTCTCGACTTTTTTCCGCCCCACGGCTCTCAACGTCATATCTTAAGTCGAGCAAATCGCCATGATAAATTGTCCTCTGCTGCGAGGGTCCCTCGAGAGTACGGGATTATACTGTCACATCATCAGAGAGCCGCTATAGGATTTTTTCGACCTCCGAGCATCAGTGTAATTGAAAATGCATCGACATGAGCGACAGGAAAGTGTATTTAGGCTATATATGTATGTGTTGCAGCCCTTGCTGAATATGAAAAGCCAAATGGGATTATCTAGGCGACATGTTGAAAGCATTGCGCGGGTGCTAGAGATGAGCTATTTAGCCGAAGAATAGAGGGGTAAAAATATGAAAAGTGAGCAGAGCGCATTACGACTGAGAAAAATTGATGACAAAAATGGTGCACTTGGACTTGAACACATTTTTCTCACATTTCCGTTTCTTCACCATTCAATGCACCCCACATTTTTTCCAACCCCAATTACCCTCTTGACTGACTCGCAAGTGCGCCCTTAAGGCTCAATCTTGATATTAGCCACACCTAAAAGTACGAAGAACGTTTTTTATTAACTTTTTATCATTGAATAAATTTTTTTCTTCAACAGCGAAGCGAAACTACTTGTTTTCGGGCAAAAAATAACGAAAATCAAGAACCTCTATAGGTGGCTTAAAAGGATGATTTAAAATGATAAAATTCATTTGACATAATTTAACTATATTATTTTTTTCTAATAATAATAGTATTTTTCATTTAGTTAGCAAAAAAAAAAAACTTTTTTTCAAGCTGAATGTATTTCTTCGCGTAAAGTCTCCGTTTCAAGTTAAAAAAAAAATATTTATTATATTTATTTTTGTTAGTTTCATGCGGTAATTTAATTGAAAAACTTAATTTATGTTGTTTTTAATGTGATAGGAGCTTTTCTCGTACCCTACTGCATAATGCTGGTAGTTGGAGGAATTCCCCTGTTCTACATGGAGCTCGCCTTGGGGCAGTTTAACCGGAAAGGTGCTATTACATGCTGGGGACGTTTGGTGCCACTTCTCAAAGGTAAGAAGTTCATTTTCACGCTTGGTGCATTTTACCTCTCTGTCTGTTGACGTTTTAATCTAGTGGCAATTGCTTTTATCTTTGATCATGCAGGAATAGGTTATGCTGTGGCTCTGATAGCCTTCTACGTGGACTTTTACTATAATGTCATCATAGCTTGGGCGTTGCGCTACTTTTTCGCCTCTTTTACGAGCATGCTACCCTGGACCACGTGTGGAAATGCCTGGAATACGCCGCTCTGTCGTGAATTTGATGGAAATATCACTGGGACACTTGCAAATGAGTGGATCTCGGCTTATTGGCCGAATGGAGGGACTAATCGCAGTGAAAATTTCATTCAGGGCTTCGCCGTCGGCCCTGTCGCGGTGCCACCAGATGTGGGGACACCGGACAACAGGTCTCGATATACCAGTGCTGCTCAGGAGTACTTTAAGTAAGGTTTTTTTTTTGTAAAGTTTAAGATGAGAGTGAAGATGTTGAATGATGTGAGGGAATTTTTTTTTAGCCGTGCCATTTTAGAACTTCACCAGAGCGCTGGGCTTCACGATCTCGGCATTATCAAGTGGGATATTGCACTCTGTCTCTTTATTGTTTACCTCATTTGCTATTTTTCACTGTGGAAAGGTATTTCAACGTCAGGAAAAGTAAGTTTTAGCTTTAAATTCAAATAATTAAATTTTTTTGACATAGAATTTTTTTCAATTTTTTTGCTAATAACTTGGTAAATAAGTGAGATAATGAAAAATATAATAGAAGTAAAAAAATAGTGAATTTAATTTTCTATAAAAAATGTAGAATACATTTTTTTTGTATTTTGAGTTATATCTGAGATATTTAAAAAAATTAAAATTTCCAAAAAAAAAACCTTAATATTTCAAAAACTAAGACAAATACAAAAAAATTTAGTTGACATTTTTTGTAGGTAATTAAACCTTGAATTATTTTGGTTGAATGACATTTTTCGCTATCTGCATTATTTTCTGAGTTATTGCAAAAAAATCACCAAAATGCCACATTTACAAAGAGGTAAACATACTCTTTTCAGAGATTTGATGAAAAAAAAAAATTTTTCTCACTCCAATTAAACGTGCCAAAAGTCATCTGTGATACAGAAGGTTCATGAAATATTAAAAAATGTCCGTTGTAAAAGCTGGCGAATAAAAAAAAAAACCAAAAGATTATGAGTAAAAATGTTTTTTTTTTTCAGGTCGTTTGGTTCACTGCTCTGTTTCCCTATGCTGTGCTCTTGATTCTCCTTGTGCGCGGCATCACACTGCCAGGAAGTGCTGAGGGAATAAAATACTACCTAAGACCAAACTTCACTGCAATCACGAAAGCCGAGGTACACACACTCATGGCCGGCCTCGTGTCCGAAAGACTCGCGCGTAAGCTGTTGTGATTGAGCTGAGATTCAGTTTAACCCTCGGAAAAAAGGAAAAAAGCTCTCGTATAACTCACAAGCTCTTGGAGAAGAAAAGTGGAGTTACTTGAATATATATACGAGAGCCAGGGGAAAATGGAAAATCTGTGTTACCCTGTCATAATACTTGAGTACACTGGACGTGACGAGCATTTTATATCACTTCATTTTATGATTTTGACACGCTGACCAATTATTAAAATATCCACAAGCTTTTAAGAACCACTTTAAACTTATATTATTTTGTAGGTGTGGGTTGATGCAGCTACGCAAGTTTTCTTCTCACTTGGACCTGGTTTTGGTGTTCTTCTAGCTTACGCCAGCTACAACGAGTATCACAACAATGTCTACAAGTAAGTTCTAGCGTTAAAAAAATTATTTATACCATTTTTTAACGTGAAAAATGGACGCTAAAAGAATTTTTAACGATTATATATTAAAATTTATCAAATTTTGGTGGGGAAAAAAAATTAATTCTATTTTTTATACTTCAGGGATGCTCTACTCACAAGTTTCATCAACAGCGCCACATCCTTTATCGCTGGTTTTGTCATCTTCTCAGTTCTGGGCTATATGGCACACGCCAGTGGAAGGCCCATCAAAGAAGTCGCGACCGAGGGACCGGGACTCGTGTTTATCGTTTATCCTGCGGCCATTGCCACGATGCCTGGCTCGATTTTCTGGGCTCTCATCTTCTTCATGATGCTGCTCACTCTGGGGCTGGATAGCTCGGTAAAAAGCTATTTTTAATGATATACTAGCACGTGCACGCTCGCTTCGCTGGGCAAGCTAGTTATTTTATAGAGTTTTTTTGTAACTGGTTTAATTAAAACGACGCTAGAGGATGATGCTTATTTTTTTTGAGGGTTTTTGGAACTCTCAAGTAGCTATCAGAAAAATATCATTGCGGGAGAAAGCGTTTAACATTATTTTACACAATTATTTCATATAAATTTGGGATTTAGGGGTGTGCGATAGTGTTTAAAACGAGTCCAGGGGGTTGAAAATTTTTTTAGGGACTCTTTAGACTCTCATGCAACTATAAAAAAAAATTCCAACGCAAAACAAAACATTAAACACTGTATTTCATAATTATTTTGTATAAATTTGAGGTTTGGAGTTGTGTGATGATCTTAAAACGACGCGCTAGTAGGTTGTAAATTTTTTTAAGTATTTTTTAAACTCCAAACTATAACTATAGAAGATAATATCATGGCTAAGCAAAACTTTCAACACTATACTACATGACTATTTCGTAAAAATTATCTTTCATTTTCATTTAAATTCCTCTTCTAATTCGATCAACACACAGACATAAACAAACGACTTATGCCTAATGTTCAACTTTTGATTTAAAAAAGAAAAAAAAACACCTAAACAAATAATGTATTATTATTTAGGCATTAAAATTAAACTATTTTCATGATAAATATTGTGGTTATCAGGAGTTGGATGTTTTAAAAAAATATCGTAAACATGAAATTCTGCGTCAAATGGTATAGATTCTATGGAATTATCGTGAATTTTCTGAAATGCCCCATAAGATTTAGCACTTTCTTCTATAGATGACTATAAAAAAAAATATTATTGATCAATTGATAATTTTTTAAATAACAGTTTGGCGGTTCTGAGGCGATTATAACGGCGCTAAGTGATGAGTTTCCCCTGATTGGCAATCACCGCGAGATTTTCGTGGCTTGTCTCTTCACTCTTTACTTCCTAGTTGGCCTGACATCCTGTTCACAGGTTAGAAACAAAATTTTTTTTTCTTTTATCCAATCAAAATTAAAAATTTCATCGCATTTAATGTTATATACCTATGGTTTTTGTTTTTTTTTTTAGGGTGGCTTTTACTTCTTCCATCTTCTTGATCGATATGCCGCCGGTTACTCCATGCTCTTTGCCGTCCTCGCCGAGTCGATTGCAGTCAGTTGGATATACGGAACAGACCGATTCTGCGCTGATATCAAAGATATGATTGGTTTTGCGCCCGGTTTGTATTGGAGGGTCTGTTGGAAATTTGTCGCACCAATTTTCATCGTTGTAAGTTACTTAAGTGAAAATCATCAATAGTAATTAGTATAGTAAAGTTGTTTTAATTTTAGTTTATCATCGTTTACGGTCTGATCGGCTATGAGCCGTTGTCCTACGAGGATTACACCTACCCAATGTGGGCCAATGTGCTCGGATGGTTCATAGCTTCGTCATCAGTCGCTATGATTCCAGGAATTGCATTTTACAAGATTGCCGTGACTCCAGGCTCATTTTTGCAGGTATGTCAATTCAAATATTCTAGTCTTCTTCCGGGTGCGCCCAGACGATTAATTCGATTTTCGGTTGCTTCAGAGAATCAAATTGTTGACCACACCGTGGCGAGATACCCAGCAGTCCTGCATCACTCGAGCGGCCGTCAGTTCCATGGCCAATGGTGCCGTTCGAACGAGTTTGCTGGATGACGGTGGCTTTGAAAAGTCTCGTGACGCAATTGATCTTGCCAAAGAGCAGACAGAGGTTGTGCTGCATCCTGCTCAAAATGGCGATCCTCCCCCAGAGCCTGTTTAGGACAATACTCTTATTATTTTGCATGGAACGCGCTTTCACGTTTATCTCTGCTGAGAAATTATTTATTTATTTTTCGAATTTGGTTTTACGAAGAGAAAAATTGTCTTTTGCTTTGGTGCAAGCTTTATTCTACGTCATTGTGGCATTTTAATTTATTCTAGTCATTCAACGTGATTTTTCGAGATTAAAATATAGTATGGAGCAAAACGAGGCCCTTTTTTTCAAGTTTTTTGTATTAAAATGATCAATTTCGCAATAATAGAATGGAGTGTTTTTTTTTTGTCTAGTTGAATAAAAAAATATATAAATATTTATTTGGTCAAAGTGCCCTTGAGCTGCCTCCAAGGCCAAGATGCACAAATGCTGTGTGGACTATACGCCAAATATCTATATGTTATCCGACGTCAGTGGACACTAGATGACAAATATAACTATAAGTAATTGCTTAAAAAAATATTTTATAGGTTCTACATACCCTAGAGTATGTAAATAGTTGAGTAAGGGTAGGATGTAATACTATTTTTGACATTGTATCTGAACTGCGGCCCTCACAGTCATGGGTAACAGTTCAGACTCTGTTGATAGGACGTTATATACTTATATGTTTGGAGTATAAAGAGTATATCTTTGTTTGCAAGTTGCAACAATGAAACATGGGGACATGGGGTGTGATGATTTTGTGCAATGGTAATTTTTTTGTTGCACTTTAAAAAGTAATAATCGTTCGAGAGCCATATTGGACGATTATTTATAAATATTGAACTTTGAAAGTATATATTTAAGATAGTTGAAATATGAAATACCTTGTAGAATTTAATAAACCTTTGTTTTGTTTAAATAAAGTATTATAACTTGTGTAAATTATTGGATCAAAGTATATATAGTATATTATACACTATGTAAGGGCAGAAAGTTTCAAATTCTTGCACAGTTTAGGGCTTTTTGCCCGTGTAGTGTGTGTACTATTTTTCTTTATACCTTGGTCAAACGTACGAAGAAATTGCGTCTATCTTATCTTGAGCTTTCGGCCTCGAGGTATGAAGAAAAATTTCAAGACAAAACAATAAACAAGTCTTATTTATTCCCTGTTTTTTCGATGACAGTTTTTTCAAAATTTGAATGGTTTATAAATTTTTGGTTTTTAGGTAGATATCATAAATCTAACTATTGCATTTGTCCTCATGGTGGAGTTTTCACCTGAATTTATCATTATATGTTCTAATTAGTCGATTAGAGTTCAAAAATAGTAGTGGTCAAAAAATTTATATATATGTATAGATATATATACATTTTTACTCTTCTGCATTGTTCATCGTTGTTAATGTAGATTAAACCTATACAAATGAAATCTACCCTACATCTCGGGTGAGACTGAATGGCGTTTTTTATTTTTTAGGGGTGTTCGACCGGCGTGGAATATTAATAAATAATTGATTTATTATCTGAATAAATACTCGAAAATGATTGGAGGACCTATCCACGCGCCGTGGACAGTCGAATATGGTAGCAGAATTTTTTTATAGTGATTTTAAGTGATTTTTCATTTTTTAGGGGTGTTCCACCGGCGTGGAATATTAATAATTGATTAGAAATGGTGACCATTTAAAATTTCGAAAATCGTTAAAAACGCTATTATCGTGACTTCTTTTCGGAATAGCTTGCGAATGATAACAAGCTCATTTTTTTAAGTAGAATGTGGTCGCTTACGAAATTATCTTCAAGATGACCTACTACATTTTTATTTTTCTCCATTTTCAATCGTTTTTAATGTAGATTAAACCTATACAAATGAAATCTACCCTACATCTCGGGTGATGCCGAATGCCGTTTTTTTTTTTCAATCAGCCCTCCTGTAAATAATGAAAATTAATAATAATAATAATAATAATAATATTCAATGTTACCAACACTATCAGTTTTTACGTTTTTCTATCTTACCGACAGTCGTTATAATCTGTTTGACCACATAGAAACAGCTGTTTGTTTTCTAACATACAATTTCCAAACCGCGTGTGTGCATTTTGAGTGTGCATTTTCCGAGCAATTTTCCCACTATAATTAAATAAATATTGTCACTAAAATTAGTGAAATTCAACAAACTTACTGCGTATAACTGCAGAATTGTCGATAAAAAATGGTAAGAAAATCATAAAACATCTCAAAATTTATAGGTTACAATATGACACATTGTTCATGTCAATAACACTAAACTATTTACAGCCGAAGGGAAAGAAAAAATTTATCGACAAAAAAAACTCGGTAACGTTCCACCTAGTGCATCGATCACAGCAGGATCCTTTGGCGGCTGATGAGAGCGCGCCCCAGCGAGTTTTGGTCCCCGTTGGCTCGACTCAACCTGCAAAATCCGAGAAAAATCCGTGCCAACTTAAAAAACAAAAGAAAGAAGAGCAACAGAAGTACGGTATATTTTTCGACGATGATTACGACTATCTGCAGCACTTGAAGGACGTAAATAGCCTGCCAGTTGAGTGGAGCCAAGTAGAACAGTCAAACACAGGAAAAAACAAATCAAATGCACCAAAAATCAACTTACCATCGTCAGTCTTTGCTTCCTCTGTTGAGGAGGAAGTTGGTTTACTCAATAAAGCCGCGCCAATCTTTGGTCCACGACCCGATCTCGATCCTGAGATTGTGGCAGCCCTAGACGACGATTTCAACTTTGAAGATCCTGACAATGAGCTAGAGGACAATTTTATGGAACTGGCAAATGCAAAAACAGCTGGGGACTTTGATGAACTCGAGGAAGATGACTATGGTACGTTAAATTAATTTTTTTCCTGAATATTTTACCCTTTGCTTATAAAAATTCATTTGTCCACTATAGATTCCGGCTCTGACGTGTCGTCAGGACATCTGGCCGACTCGGACGAGGAACGCGACGAAGTTTGCAGTCTCAATGGGCCACAATACACCTTCAACGACGAGGAAACAAAGTCGCGATTTACCGAGTACTCCATTAGTAGCAGTGTCATGAGGAGAAATGAACAGTTGACTCTTCTGGATGACAAATTCGAGAGGGTACTGAGGGTAACCACACTTTTTAAAAGAAAAAAATTAACAATTTCAATATTTTAGCTTTATGCTGCATACGATGAAAATGAAATTGGCGCCTTGGACAGCGAGGAAATCGAGGGCTACGTTGCACCAGACTCAGAAATGTTGATGCAATATGCTGAGGAATTTGCTAAACAGAAAAACGAAGGGGTAAAAATTATTTAATATATATATTAACAATTACATCAACCACTAAATTAATTAATTTTACGATTTTGTAGACGGATAATGTGATTAAATTAATGAAAGATCGCATGAAAATTATCGAACGAGAGGATTCGAGTTCCGACGAGGAGGATCTCGAAAAATTAACAGAGGGTGAAAAGGAAAAATGGGATTGTGAGACTATTTTAACGATGAATAGCACTCTCTACAATCATCCCAAGTACATACCCGAGCCAAAGGTACAGTTTAACAAACGGTGTTTTTGCGAAATTATTCGGGGATAACAATGTAGATTTATTGCAGCGTGTTTCAAAAATTAAAATCAATCGACGAACGGGTGTGCCGGTGTTTGACGACATGTCGGGTCAACTGACTGCAAGAAATCTGGCGGAATTCGATCGACAACACGCGCCCATGGACACAAATGGCGGAACAATGTCCGTGGCGACTTCGATGAAATCACGACTAACAGAGTTGTCAAAACCACGTAAAACAGAGACTCCCGAGGAGCGGAAACTTCACAAAAAAGAACTAAAAGAACTGCGAAAGGTAATTATTTAATTTTCCTTCAAGTTTTTGCATCTACTTACGAACTATTATTTTTTTCTACCTCTCGCAGGAACGAAGGATAGAGCGGAAGTGTAACACGGCGGCGTTCAAGGATGAAAAGAAACGTCAGGAAAAAATACTAATCAACAATAAAGTAAATGTGCAGGGTAAACATATTTTCTAAATATTTCTGAACAGCAAAAAACAAAATAGAGAAAAAAAATATATAGATTAATAAATCATTGCTAATAAAGTTGAGTTTTTATTAGAATTCATCATATGAAACGCAACGAATACCAAGTACGGATTTAAAATGCAATCTACATATTACTCACAGTAAAGTTGTTACGACTTGAATACAGAAATTCAAGAAATTCACAGCCTAACAATAATCTTTGATGATGCGTTTTTTTTTTTTTTTCATTGAAAAATCCGAGTTTTCCGGTTTATCTTTGTATGCACAACCAAACAAACAACGCTGTTGTTTGATAAAAATGTTTTAGTTTTTTTTTTTTTTTTTTCAATCGGAATTTCGATTTGTTCTGGATATATAAAAATAAATGGCAATGACATGGGCACTGCCCCAAACTCTCTCACTTATCTTTAGCAATGAACCAGCCAGAAAAAAAAAACTAAATTCGTGTTATACAACTAAAAACTATTTACAATCAAAAATATTCTTAAAATAGAAAAAAAAAAACAAAGCAATGTATCGAAATACATTTGAATATTACGAGATTTTTCCTTCGGGTCA
Source organism: Macrocentrus cingulum (assembly GCA_002156465.1). Taxonomy (NCBI): domain Eukaryota; kingdom Metazoa; phylum Arthropoda; class Insecta; order Hymenoptera; family Braconidae; genus Macrocentrus; species Macrocentrus cingulum. The sequence goes on along the minus strand of MVJL01011536.1, from coordinate 51,286 downwards.
TTGTCGTCCTCAATTTAACCAAGAGCCTTATCCAACTTATAATCCTAACAATTATATAGATTCAGTAGTAGTAATACTTACCTCTCAATAATTATTGAATAATTACTGCACGTTATCTTCAGTCAATTTTAATACAAGCATCACAAACTCGAACCGGTTTTTCCCAGCCACGACGTGGTACGGGCTTGCGGTGTTGTGAGCACTCATGGCACACGCCACGACCGCAATCTCTGCAGTGATGCAGCGGTAACGCGTCGCTGAAAGCCTTTTCGCAGACGCAACAATTGGTAATCTCTGCATCGGGCACCCAGTATGCCGGTCTAACAGTGTTTTTAATCAGCGCTACGGAAAAAACATGATTTTTAAATAAAATTTCCAATTGCAGGAGCCGTCTAAACTTACATTTCGAGTAGGTCAACACAGTGCCAACAGCGCTGAGCGTGGAAACCACCTGCTCGCTAACTTTCCGCACGCTTACATCACCACTTTGGCTGTCGCAGGTGTCATTGGTATCTTTTGCGAAGCACTCATCGCACACACGAACGGGCGTGAACCAATTGCGAGCGGGAACGCACTTGCTCTGCATGGAACACGAATCGCAGAAGCCCTCGCCGCACGCGCGACAGTGATGCTTCGTGTCGCAGGGTCCAAAAATCGCTTTGCATTTGTGACAGTGCGTAATCTCGTTATTGGGACGCCAATAAGTAGGAGCGACCTGATCAGCCACCCAGGCCGAGATAATTTTTGTCGGCTGGATCGAGGCGTTAGTGACGGCCTCTGTGATGTAGGACACACCGTCGATCAGCCGCTGTGCGGCATTTTCATTCAGTAGCGTTACATTGTCCTAAAAAAAATTAAATCAACTAGTCGAATCGTTTGTTTAGAGGATTAAAAATATTTACAGAGTCCCAGACGTGGATAATTTCCGTGCGAACAGCCGCGTCTTCGGGGCTCTTGTTGCCGTACCAGTACTGCCGACTGCGATAGATCTCACCGCATCGCGGACACTCGATAACGTAGCCCGACCAGGCGTACTTGGCAATTCCGTACCAACTGTTGTCGGTCTGCGGCAGCGTTCGACTGGACACGACCACCTCGTGACCGTTTGAGTGACATTTCTTGCAGAGATACACCAGGTTTTCAAACTGGTGTTGATAGCGACAACGAGTATCGCTGTGATGTGGATTTCCGTCGCGAAGGTGTCCCATACTGTTGCGGCACCTGGCCTCACAGCTGCGACACTTGACCGGACACGTGAAGTACTGATCGGGAAATAGATCGTTCGAAATATCATCAATTTCACCGGAATACTTGTCATTCAGTATTTTAAGTGTGTTGTAGACGAGATGCGGCTGACGTGCCGATCTGACGGTCGTATTTTCCAGCTCGTTCTGTATCACCACTCGCAGAGGATTGTAATTAGTTGGTGGATTGGGTGTCTGTACACCGACGTACTTAATTGAGCTAAAGGCCTCGATTTCTAGCCGCATTTGAGCAAATCGACTCCGTAAAACGTCCTCCGCGCTGTCGGACGAGTCTGGAATGAAAATTAGATAGTTATAATAGTGGCACAACTCGAGTGCAATACTGATGTACGTACTGTTCATTAGAGGTCGAGTGTGGCGCGTCTCGTGAAACACGATGATACTCGGGCCGAGAGCACTTGACGTGCTTGGCGCACCTTCTCTCCGACTCAACGATTGCAGTGAGCTCTGAAAATGGTGCGTGTACACGCGCGACGCAGAGCCGAGGAATGTAAAGAGATCACGGTGCAGTCTCTCGGATCTCGTTCGATATATAACGATGTCCGATACGGCAAGCACTTTGAGCAATAGTCTGGTACGTTCATTTTCATGAATAGTAATACCTGCGGACATTGAAATAAATTAGAAATACAGTTGTGTGCTGTATTGTGTAAGAACAAGATGATTTATACCCAAAAGTCCCTCGGTGTCGAGACAAATGACGCTCAGCTGTGGATCATAGGCCGCCCAGACACCGAGTGTGCATGAACTCTGCTCGCTGGATGTTTGAAAAACTTCTTGGCCATTGAAAAATGTCTGATTGAGCGTGTGACTCTTTCCATCTCCAGTATTTCCAAAGATAGACACGACCTTGACCCTCGTGTCCTTTTGCAGACAGCCCAACTTTCCCATGAATTGCTCCACGCTTCTGACCTTCAAGAATTCCCGTGCATCAATAAGTAAGAAGCTCGAGTAAACGCCAATTCGATTAGAAGTATTCTTGGTGTTTGCGTCGCTCAAACAGGGCATGCCGCTGATAGATAAATTGCCATAATTGGATGGAGGATCGTATGGAGAGCAGTAGTTGTCCTTGTTACTCGTCGGCAAGCTATCCATGCTCTGCATGATCGCAGGACTATTTGGATCGGTTTTGCAGCCCCGCCACACAGAAGATTCCGTTGAGTAGGTGCCCAATGGCCAATTCATCTTTCCGAAAATACACTTGAAAGTAAGGTTATGTTAATTAGATTGAGGATTAGGCAAAGTGTGCCGAAGAATTACCGGTGGATTGTCACGTTTATCATCACATATCTCGATTGTTGTCGGGATTTGGATTATATCTTGGCGCTGACAGACTTGACATTTTCATCGCTATTTCACGATTCTCCACAAACACACACTGATGCGCATCGTATGCAACGAGAAATATGTTATTTATGTTGTTTATACGCGATATTATTGTTGTTAATACTGGAGAACTTTTCTATAATTATAAACACTGTCGCAATATATATCACTATGGTTTTACGGATTGCGAACAACTGCGCCGCAAATTGCGCGAGATTTTGTATACATGAAGTTACTTCCATGAATTCTCCTCAAGGTGGCGCCACCACATTTAAATTTCGCGCCTTTTTTATACTCGATTACACAAAATTTATTTCCCCTCATACATTGAGACAGTATTATTTAAAAATCAATCTTGAAAGGTCACGAGATAAAATTTATATTTTTTAGCGGAAAATTTTTAAGTATTCTCAGTGTGAAATAGTTATAGTTAGCAAAATTTTAAAGGACAACCTGATGCACCTTTCCAAACGTTACGTCATTGCGCTTTTGGCCTTCTAGTTGTTACATTTGTTATTATTATTATTGTTATTTACATACCATCGTTTACAGGCCATTTTAGTTGCACGATTGAAAAGTATTAATAAATAAAAAAAAAAAAAAAATTTATCGTGTTTTTTCTGATTTCAAGTGTAAGTCATTGACATTGAAACTTTTATACACATCAGGCTTTCCCTTCATATATTTCTTTATTCCTCAATATCATCTTGCTGATAATGTATACAAATTTTGTTGTATTTAATATTATTTCGTTTTTTTTTTTTTTGAAGTACAACTTCTAAAATATATTTAGTGAACTTAAATGAAAATAAAATACTCGGTATATCATGATTAAGTGACAATTCAAAAACGATCAAGCCAAAGATTTGTTTTTTAAATTAAAATATCTATGCATATATATAATATGTGTATGTATTTGTATTTAATTACAATAAAATTAACTTAAACGAATGATAGTAATGCAATTGTGCGTGCGTATGCAAAGTATATGGGTGACTCGTGATCATGATTTCACGATAAACAATGCGTTGTCTCGTTGTTAACAGATATATGATTGATGTTTGTCAGAATATTTTCAAAGGCGCTAATGTGTTTAAAACCGAAAAATAAAACGAAATCTGGGAAAAAATCATTAGAAAAAAAAGAATCAACACATAATTCTCACACTTGTTTGATTTTTGTTTGCTCTTTCCGGAAGAGAAAAAGTACAAGTGATATTTTTGTTTTTGTTTTTTTTTTTTTTTCACTGCGAAAACACAGTTTTAAAAATTACTATAAAATCGATATTAATTGGATAGTTTATCATTGATATTATATACTTTGGGGGGGCATTATTATATTAGCACAAAGCTATATAATTCGATAGGCCATTATTGGCATCAGAAAAATATTTATAAAAATAAATAGCTTGAGGGTATAATAGTTTAAGGGGAAAAAATTCCTTTTCATTTTAAAAATACACACTATGATTGACTTTATATCGGATAAATAAATAAATCAAATAAATAAATAAATTTGTCTCTCAATTCAATGACTTTGTTTTTTTTTTTCATATTTCTTATCCATCACATCACGAGCTGCTCTGTGTGGCCATTAAATTCGATATACAAGATATATATAAAACACGTTTAGGTCCGGCGACTTTGATTATTTTATCATTTTTTTTTTCCTCCTTCACCGCTTTCATCATCACGTCAAACACATATTACACATGGATCGCGCGCGTCCATATGTTTTCTCGAGCCTTACGTTTTAATAATAGGCGTAAAAAAATAGGTGTGTTTCTCGTGATTATTATTTCGAGAATCCACTAACTACGAATGAAAAAAAAAATTTTTTTTTCACCGTTGTGTCTATCTCTCACTTGAATAATCAAATTCATAATCGATCCTACAATGATTTTCATCTCACAAAAACCCATCCGTGTTTTGATTCACCGACAAAAAAACACTCAAACTTACATATGGCAAAATTACTGCGTCACGCAATGCGTGATTATTGACTAAAAAAGAAAAAAAATACGTATATACGCATGGTTTTGAAACCCCGTCTATGGAAACCTTTTTATCGTATAGTACGATAATATGTCTAAATGATTGATATCAGAGTGAATGGTCGTCAGAGTGTGTCGTTCCGTCCAAATGTAAAATTTAAATGATATAATATAAATGGAGCTCTTTAAAGATCGGATTCACCGTAAAGCGCCGTCGAGAAGGAACGGTAATCGAGTGCTCCAGGTGGAGCATTGGGTCCCTTGAAGGGCGGCATGCGTTGAATACAGTATTCAGCCTGATCGGGAGGCAATTCTCTCCTCAATTCATCCGCCAAGATGTATGGCTATAACGAAAAAAACAACAATTAATCATCTACCATAAATAAAAATTCATCATACCGTACAAAAACTGACCTTATCTCCGGCAAGAATGCGGAAACTGTCGATAACTTGCTCCGCAGTGTCAGTATCCGTGGATTCACGGGTCATAAAATCGAGGAAGGCATCAAACTGGACATATCCCGAATTATTAGGATCAACAATGGCAAGAATACGCTGGAAATCAATGTCTCCCTGCCTATCTTTGCCAATAGAGTAGCCCAGAGAAACGAGGCATGATTTAAACTCATCGGGAGCAAGTCGACCCGTTCTATTCTTGTCAAAGTGATTGAAGCTGCTGCGGAATTCATTGAGCTGCTCCTGAGTTATGCCCTTGGAGTCACGAGTGAGGATTTGATTCTCCACCTCGTTGATATTGCGGTTTATCGAGGTGAGTAATTGCTCCCAACCAACGCGCAGTGTTTCCATCGTATACTGCGTGTATCGATTTTCGAAAATCATGCCCTCCTGCACGGCCTGGTGGATCTTCTCGAGTTCCTCCAAGTGCGCCTTGTACTGATACACAGCCTGCTCATACTCCTTCAGACGATGCAGTTGATCCTCGAGTGTGCCCTGCAGTCCCATGCCAATGGCAGTAACGGCGTCAAGCTGACGCTCAATCCAGGGACCGACAGCGTTGGCCTTCTCGGCAAACTGACGACGCAGCAACTCGTTGTTTTGCTGCTTGCGCAACTCGGCCTGCAGCGTGCCATCACGCTGTGGCACCAATTGCCTCACGTCGCTCCATTTCTTCGTGAGATCCAGGGCCGTGAGCGTGGTGTAGGGATTCTCAAGGCCGCCGGGGATCTGGAACTGCTTGACAATGGACTCTACCTCGCGAACGAGACCGACAATCGAGTTGTACTCCTTGTCGGCCTCGCCGAGAGTTGCTTTAAAGGCTGCGTGAGCGTCCATTAGGCCCTGAATCTCCTCCATGGTGTGAACGATAAACATGTCGACTAGATCCTCCCTAGTTCCGTCGAGCCAGTTGTTGAATGGCGCGGCGCGCTTGGCAAATTCCAGGTGTAGCACGTCAATCTTCTCGAGAATACGCTCAGCCTCGTCGAGCGCTTGGCGCCGACGTTGCGTCAGAGTTCCCAGCCGATCCCACTGATCACAGATGCGCTGACAACGCGCGTTCACGGATGCACTGTCGTGATACTCCAGGGTGTTGAGTTCCTGCGCAATTGCCGCAATTTGCTCGACACGGTCCTGATGCGCTGCAAGATCGGATTCAAAGGCCTCGTGTTTTTTTTTCAGAGCCTTCAACTCGTTGAGTTTGCACTGACGGAAGTGCTGCGAGGTAAGCATCTCCTCCTTGCCGGCTGTCCAATCCTCGTGCGCGTCGGCTTTGTGCTTGAACTTCTGAGCCAAGTGCTCCAAGCGCTCGAGACGCATCATTTCAGAGAGTAACCACTCTTCAAAGGCTTTCTCTGCCAACTCCAGGCCCTTCCACGACTTGTTGATGTCCGATACCATCTTGCCCTCGGTCGGCATGTATGCCGGACGGTTGCTTAATCTTAATTTTGTCTGCAGCGTGTTGAAATTCGTCTCCAGCTTGGCTTTCTGCTCGACACGCGGTGGCTTGTGCTTCCTTCGATAAGTTCGGTACTCCTCGAGCTTCTTCTGACAACCCGCCAGAGAATTGTCAGTTTGCCGGCTTGCCAGCCACGGCATCGTTCGTCGAATCCACTCGAGCAGGTCCGAGGCCAGTCGTTCGTACTCCTCCATTAGGCGCTCATTCTCCTGATTTACTTTCAGCACTTTGCAGATTCGATTTGCTGCTGTTTCAGCCTGCAGATACACGGTATTTTATTACATAAAATCGACAATTTAACAACTTATTTGGTATACTTTTTTTTAATTTACTGACACAATATGGTGGATGAAAGGTAAAAAATTTCACGATTAATCCATCATATTGATAAAATGTCAGTGCGTGCTTCATGCAGCAATAGAATTATCGATTAAAAAAAAATACTATGCAAAGTTTTAACAGGCATTGTAAGTCTTGTAAGCTACACTCACGCAACACACACCTTTTGTGCTCCACTGAAACAATGGTAGTACGAGGAAACGTAGGTCATCACTGCCCTCTCATCCGGCATCGCAGTGTTTCGCATGTCTAAAAAAAAATCACGATTTTTCGTTTTTCAATTCCATGCATTGTTAGATAAACAAAATCAGCAGTTATTTCATTATTATTATCATCATCATCATCATCATCATCATTGCAAAACAAGATGTAAAGGTTAGTCTGAAAAAAAAAATTAGCCAGAACAACGGGGAATCACACGACTCTTTCGGCTGACCTGCTGTGCGCCCTGGAACGCGTGATAGTAGCAGGACACGTAGGTCATGATGGCTCTTTCATCCGGCTTCGGGGTGTTGATTAAATCTATCGATTGTTCGATTAAAATTTACCGGTAAAACAGTAATATAAAAAAAGGGTTTATCTTAATCTCACCGTCGGGATCCAACATGCGCGGAATATCCAGATATTTCTCAGCCACGTCAAAGGCCGTGTTAAGATTCTCCAGTGGATTGTCCTTGCTGAGCTTATTGTAGTCAATAAGGTCAGGACGATGACGATGTATAAGGGCGCAAAATGCCAAACCGTCTTTAAACGATAGATGAAAGTTTTGAACATTAACATTCTTATAAGGCGCAGTTTTACGCTGACACCAGAGTAACAAGCCCTCTTTTGCCGTCATCTCCTCCACAGAGATATCCTGGATGGCAAAACGAAGAATAATCGTCCAGATCATACCCAAAGTCATTTTTAAATTTCCATCAACAATCTCTAAAAATCAAAAAATCATAACATAAATAAACTAATTCACCGAGATATTTCTCATTTAAAAAAATCACTCACCCTCAGCTCCTATGGACACCAACTTGACGCCCTTGCTCGCAATATAGTCCAGGGCTTTGTTGACATTGGCAATCTTGTGAAAACGCATTTTTCCACGATCAGGACGGGGCAGAGTCTCGCCAGAGATCACCTCCAGCAGCAGCATGAGCTTCAAACCATTTCGGAAATCGTCCTCGATGGATTCTATGGATGTCCCGGCCTTGCGGAGATGCGAGTTGCACCATGCTGTGAAGGTCTACGACAAAACAGAGGTCATCATCAGTAATCATCATCATCAACATTATTATGTATAAGAGTTCAAAAATTTCACGTGTCCCACTTTTAACTAAAAAGAAAAAAAAAAAAACAATAAATCAGTTTGAATGAGTTAGAGCGAGGTTTTCCACACGAAACATGATCCTAGCAGCCATATCATCATCATCATCATCAGAATGATTATGGGTGTGGGAGAGGCATTAGTGACAATTGGGCCTTCGGCCTCGTGAGATGTTGGTGCTCTTGCACGTATATTTTAGTACCGACCCCGATTCCCCCTGGCTTCGCGAGCGTCCTGGTTCTCTTGCAAAGACATCTAGTTCAGCACATATTTAATTCAACCGGTATAAAAAATAATCCAAGCATTTTTTCTTTTTTTATTTTCGTCTACACATTTATGAAGTGTGGACGTGATATGAAGCAGTAAAAAAGATAGCAAATGACTCCCTCCCCCAAGAAACATGTGAAAAAAAAGAAAAAAAAAAAAAAAATTCATGAAAATAACGCAGAAATACCGAGATGATTATTTATTGATGTTAGGTGGGCAGAGTGACGTGTTATCTATACCACGAGGCAATATTGCCTGAAATTTAATACTGGGCGCCCCGTGCAGTCCAAAATTGGACATGAGCCCACCCTTACCTCAGCTCAAAGTTCTATTTGTAAAGCACACATGAGGAGAGCGCGAGTCCTCCCGCACGCGCTGTTGCGCTGCGCTCTGTCGCCTACTCGGCGTTTATCCACACATTTTGCCGGGTAGAAGAAAAAAAAAATGTGCGCCAAGAGGCAGGTGCATTGTCAGCTGCTTGCAAACACCCGATAAACAATATCCAAAGAATATATGTACATGTATATTGTCGTGAGCGCGAGCTACTATACCTACGTCAGGGAAAAGTAGGCTTGAAAGTGTGCTTGAAGGAGAGAACGGTAAAGCGATTAGCCGGAATCGCATTGAAAATCTATAAATAAGTGAGCAAGAGCCATGAATAATTTTTCAGAGATATCTCTTGGGCTTAAATTAAGGCCATTAACAGGCCGCTTTTACCTTGCGACTTTCTCAAAATATTTTCCTCTTGTCACATTCCTTGCTCGATATACTGTCACAATACACTTTATTTTTCTATAAACTATAGCGATGACGTAGCAGCAATCCAGTGAAAACGGAAATGGTTACACTTGAGACACACCTTTCCGGTCGGGCTCGCGACCTCATTCTCCAGATGAAAAAACCCTTCTTTTTTCTTTTTTTTTGGCCTTCAAGATAGATGTCAGATGATTTCTCAGGCATTCCATACGGCAAATCCTTGATAATTGTGCGCAAACAGTCATTTTAGAAGTTTATTTTTGTGCGAGACATTGGAAATTGTTTTTAGACGGTACGTCGATGACGCAACCCAACGTATATCCGAGAAATGTACGGGGCTTTAACGAGCGAGCGACATTCGTGATGCTCGGGGTTTTTTTCCATGTGCAGAATTGACGCCACATGATGATGATGATGATGATGATGATGATGGATCAATTGAGAAGCGATGATATTGAGTGGAAATAAATCTCCAATGGTGATTGCAGTGGCGCGAGCGATGCGAGGAGAGTGGGTAACCCGATTCCAATGCGCGAGCCTTTGGCGCGTGGCCTAAACACACTCCAAGCAGAGGTTAACGATCCTCGCGTCATCGAGAAGCAACTGGACGAGATGTGAGTCTTCATGGCTGGTAGATTGTGAACGCGTTGCGCGAGAAAAAAAACGAAGCTGACTTACACTTCCGTATACACTGTTTGAGCTTGGATTTTTCGGCTTGAAAATTTGCAGTAAACAGCCACAATAGGTCCTCGACCTCGTCGACTATTTATAGGCCAATGCATTCGTCTTGTATCCTGCTTTTATTTATAACCAGCATTAATCTGCTTGATTTTCTGCTGCGGACAAGAGGAATTGCCTGTAAGATATCAAAGCATATTCAACAGGCTGAATCACGGTGTGCAATCGTAATGAAAAAAAAATAATAATAAAACTCCTGACTTTTCCCAGTATTGACCTGACATTGTTTCACAATCGTTCACTCTGCAATAAGTTTGTGTGACGAAGAGTAATATGGCTCCAAAAGCTTCACAACCTCGAACATTCTGACTCAGCGGACAATTATTTTTGTCGCCAAGCACCGAAAATACGTGGCTGAAGGGCTACGACTCCATCGTCGTCGTCGTCGTCGTCGTCGTCTTCGTAGTCGACAGAGTAATCTTGCCAAAAATTCGGTAATATGTGGCTATATGTGTGTCCGCCAACTCTTTCTATTTCTTCGCGCCATCCTACGCGCCAAGCATTTTGTCGTCCTAGTCCTCATTTCCTCGCCAGGTTCCCCCGTTGTCGTGTTCTTGACCTGGAATTCGACCTCAGCGATTTTTTATACACAGCAACTGAGCTGCGGCTAATGACACAAGTTGAATGGAATTCACTTATCAGTTTCTATCACACGTTGATAAGAGTGACGAGTTAAGCTAAAATTAATTAACGTATCTTTGACGATAAGATATTATGTGTAATAATTTAAATAAGAAATTTAGATGATGGCACACGTCGACTTTTGAACCAAAAGAAAAAAAAAAAAATAGTCTGCGAGTTGAATGATCGAAACGTGTTGAAAACTTTCACTCACTTTTTTCTGTTGTTTTTCCCAGGCCGGGTCGAGCAGTCCTTCCCTTTCCCATTCTTCCTCTGGCTCCATGTACCCATCGCCGTAAGCCTCCATGTCGTTCATCCTTCCGCGTGTCGCTCACCTTTTTCTTCCTTTATCAAAACCAAAAACTCACACTTAATCCGTTTGTTTTCCTGTGTTATGCAACAAAAATAACAGCAATGCAGTTAAACGGACGTGGTTATTAGGGCGAACGAACGTGTGTGTGTGTGTGTGTGTGTGTGTGTGTGTAATGTCTCAAATTATTTTCAATTGTGCTTCTGGGTAAATTATGTGACTACTATCAGCACCTGATATTGCACTTATGAGCTCAACAATGAGATATACAGTGATGGGACGCGGCGACGAACGACTGTGTAAACGTTACGGAACTGATTGGAAGGGGGCGAGTGATATAGCGACAGTGAGATTGAAGTTTGGACAGCGAGGGTAGCAAAATAGTGGGTTTGTGTAGGCGAAAATAGACGAGAGACTGTCGAAAAACTTGAAACATACCCGCCGAGCCCAGAAAAACCGTTCGTGTCGTTCTTTCCTTTGCACTGACCCCTCTGCCACGAGTCTCACACACGATTTGCTCGCCGGCGCAGCACAAATCCCCCCCTCAACGCGTGAGCTCACTCCGCGTCACACACGACTCCCCTTCTCTTTTCCGAGAGCTACACATGAAATATTACCCTCCAAATTTGGATATGAAAAGACTTTTTTATGACCCATCGATAACAATAATACGGTTAAAAAAATAGAGATGAAAATTCAGAGTCTCTGATACTTTTGTTGCAGACTGTTCGCGCGCGAAGAATTTAAATTTCCCGCCAAATGGCGTCGGCGCCATTTTGCTCTACATCGTATACGTACACACACACACACAACTCGATCGAATGCTTTTTTTGTTATTGTTGTGATGTGTATTGTTTTGAAAATGAAGATAATAGTACCTTAGTGTTTGTACGTGATTGTTTGAAGCCGCTGCTGCTGCGGACGATGAACGGCCACAGCCAAAATAATATGATCGTTGTGGATGCTCATTCACCCACGCTCACCCGAAATACCACGGATGATTAATCGGTCCGAAATGGATGATCGTTTGAGGAGGGGGCGCAAATTAGCCAAAGATAATCCCATCAGATTCCATATTCGTGTTTTTCCGCTACACCCTTCCCCACACAGTTGTCCACCACCGCATAATAACATTACTCGATATAAATGCACAAACTGTAGAATTTCTAGATTTTCAAGTCTGTTGAGATTTTTCTGTGTTGGCCCAAAACTTGTCTGTCCTCTCGCGGACATATTGGATATCAATTTTTTTTAAGAGAAGAAAATTCTTTTCAAATTCTCACAATATTTAAACTGAAAATTATATTAACCAAAAATATAATTCAGCCTTTGCAGTTGAAATAAAAAATTTTAATTGATCTTTGAATAATTAAAAATGTGTATTTTAATTTTAGTAAACAAAGTTATAAGAAATGGCGGGAGAAAAAAATGGCTAATGCAGTTACCGACTGCAGGTGGCGCGACGAACTATTTCTCCAAAAGGTCGTCGGAGAGAACAACATCGTTGACCATCGTGACGTTAGACAATTTGTGACGTAGCAACATGGCTTCGCGATCAGCTGGGTGTTGTGTAGAGTGTGCTTGCAATGCTCGGCTGTGTAAAATTTGTTAAGGACACCGTCTGTTGCAGTGAACACGTAAGTGCTCTGTTGCTAAAAGTCACTCAAGTAATAACATGTGAATGTGCTGTGTTAAATTAATAATTCAACGTAATTACAAATACATCAGTTTGTTAAAACTGACAAAAATAAATGTGAAAACAAAAAATGCCACTTCATGTGCCCGATGGCCCAATTGGGTTTTTCATGACTCGTCTTTTTGCCTGCGTGTATCTCGTGGAAATGTATTATTTTCCAAATTTATCTTAAAAATTTTCAAAGTATTCTTTTGTGTTTAAATTCAAACTTTACAATGCTACACGATGAAATCGAATGTGTAAAACAATTTTTTAAAAAATCGTCTCAAAGATCATTTAAAACATGACAAAAAAAAAAAATCAATTTACAAGAACCCATGACGTGTAATACACAAATTTACGTCGCAGTATCTCTATTGTGAATCCCATGCAGAGAGTTCGCGTCCTCGCAGCCGTGTGCAAGTGTTGCCGTGGCCATTTTCATGCTTACTCGAGTTTCGTAATCATTATCAACTCCATGTTTGAATTCAACAAGTATAACACACGACTTTAAGCATTACTAAGTTTCCTATAATCGTTCAATATACATCTTAAATTTTGTGTTTCAGAAAAATTCCTAATTATTTGCCGTGCAGACAAGTCGCTTCAAATCACTCCTGATTTTTATTTTACACCGTAAGCATGAAGAAAAAAAAAAAAAATTTCCAAAATAAAATAGTTTTCCACGTTTCCCCTCCCCCAGTGATCGTGTGACAATGTTCTACCCTCATGGCGACAAACAGCCCACAGGACCCTTCAAACTTCGCCATCACATTTATAACAACACTACAAAGTAAAATCCTGAGTGACGAAAAAAAAAAAAAACGTGAATCCTACGAATCCTACGTGTCGACGCTTGAAAATTCCTGCGCCATCTTTTGCGCTACTGTCCTCATTACAATCACATGAATAAACGGGCACGCGATGTACGGTGATAATACGACAATGCTGCAGTGTGTGACAATGTAAAAAAAAAAAAAAATACCGGTATTAATAATCCACACAATGCAATTATGGCAACAAGACATTTTCAAACTCGTGCAATTTATCCCGCGGTGTCGCGGCTTCGCTCCAAATACTTGTCCACCATTTTGTCGCCTCATTAGATGATAAACAAATGACGCAATTGGCATCATATGCCGAAGCGGGTTCGAGATTATCGAGTGTGTTGCAAATCAGAGTGCGAATGAGAGACAGCACGACATGGCCGGCTACTATCAGCATCTTTATACAATATATTTTACCGGTAAAAAATGGCGATAAAAAAAAATGGCTGATATACTGCATGTCAGTATTATTGGCAGACAATTGATAAAACAATGTTGATTGTTGCGGCGCTTAGGGGAAGGGGTGTTGCTAGGGCACCGGTTAGTCGTTGCCTGGCAACAGCATCTCGCACGCTTGCAGTCAAAGGCGCTATCGATGATGACGCCGCTGTTGCTTTCCCCCAGCGTGCCCTTTTTGCGCGTGGGTAACGCGAATTATTAGGGAAAAGTTTTATTCAATCGAACGCACAGGCAATGTCGCCCTTTGGGGGAGGGCGAGACAGAGATTTTCCAGTGGGATTCACTTTCGAGACCTTGGAGAAATGTAACACGCGAGTACATATAATACGAAATGGCGATAAGCACCCTCCACGGTTACCATGACAGCACTTTTCTCTCGACAGGGGAGAGAAGAAAATGCCGAGTACAAGAGGATATCTGTGGTCCTTGTCGTCGTGGTTAAGCGAGTGTCTTGGCGTCTATTTCAGTGCGTCGACGACGGAGACGATTTTTTACTCATGGGCGCATCGCGTCGTATATTTAGACTACGACTTGACTGAAATTAGATGTCGAGCGCGTGCCGATGAAATTCGAGGTGGCTTCTTCTTTTCACACCAAATGCTCCATGCGCCCTGGAGCAATACAGCCCTGTACTCTATTAATCGAACCAAAAAAATTGTTAATTGATTTTCAGTGAGCTCGAGAACGATTGGATTACAGCAGTGAGGAAGGAAAAACTATGGCACCAGACAGGCCCGATGAATTGGGTGTGGAGAATTCGTGTGGGCTGACTGTAACGCGAATTTTAAACTTTGGAGACTCCATGCTGACGCTCAAGGACGAGGATACGCTGGACAGGAGTAGCGGAGCAGTTGATGTGCCAATGGACACTAATTCGATGGGTGCCAAGAGCCCGAGTGAGTCAGGTGGTAGCCCGATTGCACCTAAACTTAACCAGAACGACGACGATTTAACGTCTTTAAGCTGGTTGCACCAGCAGAACCTTCTCAAGGGCCTGGAAATACCCAGTCCCACGAAAAGTCTCAAGGAGGAGCATATTAACAATAATAATAACAACATTAACAACAATAACAACAACACGAGCAGTGTGACAGATGATAGTGGTGATTTGTCAGAGAATACATCAATTTCCAGTCTTGATGACAGTTATTTTTCAGGTAAATACCAGTTTTTTTTTTTTTTTTCAAAGTTTCGACGCATTTGATTATAACAAAAATGGTTTTTTATTGCAGAAAATGGCGGGAAAATTGTTTCACGAAGTGGAAAAAATATGGATTACGTGAATTCAGGACAAAAATCATCATCAATGGCACCACCAATTTTTGGAGATTCGATAAAATTTGGAAACACACAACCAAGTAATCCTGCGAAGATCTCATTGAACAACAATAATTTGCCTGTGTCAAATCGCAACAAACATCCTACCCATATACCTTATGATCCTCATTTGCATAGAAGTAGTAAACCGCCGTATTCATTCTCGTGTCTGATCTTCATGGCGATTGAGGACAGTCCGGTGAAGGCACTACCGGTCAAGGAGGTCTATGCCTGGATTCTCGATCACTTCCCGTACTTCCGTAACGCCCCTACCGGCTGGAAAAACTCGGTCAGACACAATCTCAGTCTGAATAAGTGCTTCCGTAAAGTGGAAAAGGCACCGGTAAGTTTGATCATCAATGTTGTGCATTGAGTGTGGTTGATGTAGAGGTTTTCTTTGTTTGTTTTAGAATTTGGGTAAAGGCTCACTGTGGATGGTAGATGATCAATATCGTCCGAATCTTCTGCAGGCACTCTCTCGAGCGCCTTTTCCACCGCCAACAGGACAGAGCCTCTCCTCGCCCGAGAAGACACCGAAAAAAAATGCCAATACAAGACTGCCTGATCCTGTTCTCTTTCCCTACCTCTCTAAGAGACTCGCCTCCAGCAATATCTCAGATAGTCAGGAGACTGAGTTTGATAGCGATGTGGATGCAGCAGCTTTTGCCATGCTTTCATTTAAGCACGGTCCCATTATTCTCAATCACAATAAAGGTAATAATAGGGCAATTAAGAATTTTAAAACTTAAAAATCGATATGTTAATTTGTTTTTAAATAATTAATAGATCGAAAACGTAAGTTGGGAGAAGCGGAAAAATTGGTGCCTGTGATTACGCGAAGTTCTAGCGAAGATCACACATACAGTTGCATCACATCAGTGAAGCCTGAGAGGTAATAATTCATAAATATCCCCTTACAAACTAAAAAAAAAAACGTGAATCCTACGAATCCTACGTGTCGACGCTTGAAAATTCCTGCGCCATCTTTTGCGCTACTGTCCTCATTACAATCACATGAATAAACGGGCACGCGATGTACGGTGATAATACGACAATGCTGCAGTGTGTGACAATGTAAAAAAAAAAAAAAATACCGGTATTAATAATCCACACAATGCAATTATGGCAACAAGACATTTTCAAACTCGTGCAATTTATCCCGCGGTGTCGCGGCTTCGCTCCAAATACTTGTCCACCATTTTGTCGCCTCATTAGATGATAAACAAATGACGCAATTGGCATCATATGCCGAAGCGGGTTCGAGATTATCGAGTGTGTTGCAAATCAGAGTGCGAATGAGAGACAGCACGACATGGCCGGCTACTATCAGCATCTTTATACAATATATTTTACCGGTAAAAAATGGCGATAAAAAAAAATGGCTGATATACTGCATGTCAGTATTATTGGCAGACAATTGATAAAACAATGTTGATTGTTGCGGCGCTTAGGGGAAGGGGTGTTGCTAGGGCACCGGTTAGTCGTTGCCTGGCAACAGCATCTCGCACGCTTGCAGTCAAAGGCGCTATCGATGATGACGCCGCTGTTGCTTTCCCCCAGCGTGCCCTTTTTGCGCGTGGGTAACGCGAATTATTAGGGAAAAGTTTTATTCAATCGAACGCACAGGCAATGTCGCCCTTTGGGGGAGGGCGAGACAGAGATTTTCCAGTGGGATTCACTTTCGAGACCTTGGAGAAATGTAACACGCGAGTACATATAATACGAAATGGCGATAAGCACCCTCCACGGTTACCATGACAGCACTTTTCTCTCGACAGGGGAGAGAAGAAAATGCCGAGTACAAGAGGATATCTGTGGTCCTTGTCGTCGTGGTTAAGCGAGTGTCTTGGCGTCTATTTCAGTGCGTCGACGACGGAGACGATTTTTTACTCATGGGCGCATCGCGTCGTATATTTAGACTACGACTTGACTGAAATTAGATGTCGAGCGCGTGCCGATGAAATTCGAGGTGGCTTCTTCTTTTCACACCAAATGCTCCATGCGCCCTGGAGCAATACAGCCCTGTACTCTATTAATCGAACCAAAAAAATTGTTAATTGATTTTCAGTGAGCTCGAGAACGATTGGATTACAGCAGTGAGGAAGGAAAAACTATGGCACCAGACAGGCCCGATGAATTGGGTGTGGAGAATTCGTGTGGGCTGACTGTAACGCGAATTTTAAACTTTGGAGACTCCATGCTGACGCTCAAGGACGAGGATACGCTGGACAGGAGTAGCGGAGCAGTTGATGTGCCAATGGACACTAATTCGATGGGTGCCAAGAGCCCGAGTGAGTCAGGTGGTAGCCCGATTGCACCTAAACTTAACCAGAACGACGACGATTTAACGTCTTTAAGCTGGTTGCACCAGCAGAACCTTCTCAAGGGCCTGGAAATACCCAGTCCCACGAAAAGTCTCAAGGAGGAGCATATTAACAATAATAATAACAACATTAACAACAATAAC
Source organism: Macrocentrus cingulum (assembly GCA_002156465.1). NCBI lineage: Eukaryota > Metazoa > Arthropoda > Insecta > Hymenoptera > Braconidae > Macrocentrus > Macrocentrus cingulum. Next base: position 33,696 of record MVJL01011536.1, on the reverse strand, counting down.
AACAACACGAGCAGTGTGACAGATGATAGTGGTGATTTGTCAGAGAATACATCAATTTCCAGTCTTGATGACAGTTATTTTTCAGGTAAATACCAGTTTTTTTTTTTTTTTTCAAAGTTTCGACGCATTTGATTATAACAAAAATGGTTTTTTATTGCAGAAAATGGCGGGAAAATTGTTTCACGAAGTGGAAAAAATATGGATTACGTGAATTCAGGACAAAAATCATCATCAATGGCACCACCAATTTTTGGAGATTCGATAAAATTTGGAAACACACAACCAAGTAATCCTGCGAAGATCTCATTGAACAACAATAATTTGCCTGTGTCAAATCGCAACAAACATCCTACCCATATACCTTATGATCCTCATTTGCATAGAAGTAGTAAACCGCCGTATTCATTCTCGTGTCTGATCTTCATGGCGATTGAGGACAGTCCGGTGAAGGCACTACCGGTCAAGGAGGTCTATGCCTGGATTCTCGATCACTTCCCGTACTTCCGTAACGCCCCTACCGGCTGGAAAAACTCGGTCAGACACAATCTCAGTCTGAATAAGTGCTTCCGTAAAGTGGAAAAGGCACCGGTAAGTTTGATCATCAATGTTGTGCATTGAGTGTGGTTGATGTAGAGGTTTTCTTTGTTTGTTTTAGAATTTGGGTAAAGGCTCACTGTGGATGGTAGATGATCAATATCGTCCGAATCTTCTGCAGGCACTCTCTCGAGCGCCTTTTCCACCGCCAACAGGACAGAGCCTCTCCTCGCCCGAGAAGACACCGAAAAAAAATGCCAATACAAGACTGCCTGATCCTGTTCTCTTTCCCTACCTCTCTAAGAGACTCGCCTCCAGCAATATCTCAGATAGTCAGGAGACTGAGTTTGATAGCGATGTGGATGCAGCAGCTTTTGCCATGCTTTCATTTAAGCACGGTCCCATTATTCTCAATCACAATAAAGGTAATAATAGGGCAATTAAGAATTTTAAAACTTAAAAATCGATATGTTAATTTGTTTTTAAATAATTAATAGATCGAAAACGTAAGTTGGGAGAAGCGGAAAAATTGGTGCCTGTGATTACGCGAAGTTCTAGCGAAGATCACACATACAGTTGCATCACATCAGTGAAGCCTGAGAGGTAATAATTCATAAATATCCCCTTACAAACTAATTGAATTCTCTACAAAAATGATTTCTTCAGAAAAATTGATATCTCTATTAGTTTTAAAGATATTTTAGATTTAAAACAGCAAGTTAACTTTGTCTATGTGGTAGTTGACTAGGCAACTAACCCAACTAATGGCTGCCTCACGTTCAACAAATTTCGTTCAATCGAGGGAGTTTTTTTATCGAGAAAAGTATTGAAAAAAATTGAGTAATATGCCAATGTATTGTCTACTTGGTCGGGGTTTTTATTTATTTTTTTCTTTGAAAATTCACAAACCTCCTGAAGGTTCACCGTAAATTTGAAAATTAATTTTTAAGTCGTTCTCGAAATAATTTCACTTTTAAGTTTGATACATTTTTTTTCAGTTGGATTAGTGCTAGAAGCCTGTTAAAAATCGTGGGTAGTTATATTGACTTTGATTTCGTAAAAAAAAAAACAGGAAAAAAGATGTTTTTTCTCGATTTTTGTCCAAAAAAATGTATTAAATTTGATTTTTTTTGTGCTTTTGTCCCTTGATGACAAATAATCAAAGATATTTAAAAAATTTCCTCAAAATTTTGTCATTTTTTAGTCTATTTTTAGAACAATTAATTTTTTAACATGGCGACGGATGAAAAAAAAAAAATGTTTTTTCAAACTGAAAATATTTTTAAAATTAATTAAATAATATTTATTAATAATAATAAAAATATTTCAGCAAGAGATCGGGAAATTGTGTTGAAGAAACAGCGACAGATGTGGACGAGCAGAGAAAAATAGCCGAGGGTGCTGATGCTCTCTTAAATCTCGCTGGTGTTACGTCAAATCACAATAGTACAAATTGCTGCAGGCCACAGGGAGAACGTTCACCCGATTATTCAAGCACATCACCCATATCTAAAGTAACGCCATCAAAATCGAAACGACGCACGACCTCGAGTGACTTCTCGAATCTGCCGGACAAACGGCGTCGACGCTGGCGAGAGTGGGGCGATAGCAACAGGTATCTGAAGCAAGTCAGGGGTTAGTGTTGACTATTAGTCTTTTACTTGTTATCATTTGTTTTGTTTCTATCTCGTGACAGTGATAAATAATATCATGTGCGCGCCGACTCAATTGCTGGTGGCGCGAGCCATAAATTCAACTCAAGCGTGGCACAATTAGACAAATTATTATTTTCCTTAATTTAACATGGCAACTTGGGAGGTTCTTAAATATTTAAAATATACGGGTGCAAACCGCGTGTTTTTTTCCACGAAACGAAAAAAAAAAAAAAAAACGGCAGCACTGAACAATAAGCAATAAAAAGCTGGTGGTAGATCGATTTAGTGAGACACTGCTGATTCTAATCGTCGACTGATTATTGAAGAAAAAACAAACGAGTCTAAACAAAAAATGGCATGTTGTCGGATATTAAATATGGTCAATTAAAGGACCTGCAGATTAGATTTTACGTGTATATGACAACAGATAACGGCGGATATCTTGTGCAGGTATGAAAGAAGAAAACAAAAAAATAAATAATAAAAAACTTTTCTAGAGCTGTTGTGAGAAGAATTATACATATTACTTGATAGAGAGTTTAATTAATGATAAATAGAGTTCTATATTAGTTTTTCTTCTGTAGATATGTATAGATATAAATCAATATATATACAATTGGTTATATATAAAACAAAAAATCGAATAGAAAAAGAAATAAATAAATAAATAAATAAATAATATATTTAATGAAGATGAATGAAGGTATATAGGAGAAGCCAAGATGAAGTTTGCACGAAATAAATTAAATTAATGCGTCACGAGAGAACTAATCATCGAAATTCACACTAAACATCTACACATTTTTGCCTTTTACTACTATTATTACTACTATTAATATACTACTATCACAGTAAAAAAAAAAAACGAGAAAAAAATAGTATTGGCAACGCAACACTATTCGCGCATTGTAGTTTATACTGTATACAGAAAGAGAGAAAAATTCATTGTGACGAAGAAAGAGAGACAAAGAAAAAGATATGAAGAAAAAACGAGGGTATATTTTTACAGGGCTCTCTGCCCGTGTGATATAAAATAATGAAAAAAAAAAAAAAAAAAAGCTCTTCCTAACTTGTTTGCTAATGTACAGAATTAATTTTTTTAATGTGCAGAGTATGAGAAAGATCAAAATTGAGATAAATTCTCGTATTAGAATTTTAGTGCACTTGTTTTCACACAATTATCAATGTTATCATGGATTAAAAAAAAAAAAAACAAACAAACAAAAAATGATAATTTTTTATATAAATTAAATGAGAGATAGATTCTAAAGTATATTAACTAATTGCTGATTTTTAGACATTATTTTCTATTGATGATGATGATCGTGGCGATTTTTTGTGCAAAAAAACTGCTAGTGTGGCAAAAAAGACGTACAATATCGACTGCAACGTAGACAACATGACGAAATTGACTAAAAAAAATTTTATTACTTTTTATTCGTTACTTTCAATTTTGCAGCGACTAAAAAAAAAGGCTTGTTCTTCCATGTAGCTTATTCTAAACTAATTCTGTAGGAACAACAAAATGGCTTCAACTGAGAGCTAGTATGCCAACGTTAGCCATTTATTATCAAAACATTAGATTGTAAAGAGAGCGAGAGTGAAATATAATTGTATAAATCACTAGACAAAAAAAAAAAAACAGAGAAAATCATTATTAGAGTATTAGCAAAAATTAACCAATACGAGGATAACATCTGATATCGAATAGAATACTCTAGTCGGCTCAGTCCTTTTTTGTTTTTTACTATCAAAACACGCGTTGTTTTGCTTTTAAAGCTATATATTGACACTCGATAATATTTATTTGAGCGGGGAAATAATCATGGTATATAATAGAGAAATGATACATACACATACACACATTTAGCCACGGACAATCAAAATGCCACACAGTGTTTCATTTGTTTTCAGTTGGTTAATACAATTGTGCCAAAAATATGGAGAAAATGATCATGAAAAAAAGGAAAAAAAAAAATTTCAATTTTAAAATAATGTATGTAATGTAAAAATTCATTTGATGAAGAAAAAAAACTAAGGAAATTTATAAAACATCACAATATTACTTTAATTCGGAATGAAAAGAAAAAAAAAAAATTTGTAATAATTATTTATAGAATATATGTTTTTTGCATAGTTTTATATATATGCATATATATATTATAAATATGTATATTGTAAAATATTCAAGTTTTGTTGGCGTATTAATTGATTATTATTATTAATGATAATTATATTACTATTACCTTGTTATTAATTTGAGACGAATCACACTTGTAAAATGTTTGTTAAGTTTTGGCCTTTGCTTATACATCTTAAGTGTACTATTTTAGCTTGTAATTACAGACAAAACTTTATCTAAACCATACCTCATAAGTATATTCATGACTCATTTTTTTTCTTTATCATTGTGTGTGGTGTCCCCTCTCCTGTGGAAAATTGAAACATTTTAAAAACATAACCTCACTTGATCTCAGAGCACAATTTAAATGAAAACGGTTCGCGTGCCAGCACGTTTATTAAATTCACGTAGAGCAGTCAGACTTGCGGTATAGCTAATTAAAACGCAACAAACGAATTTTTGGCATGTCCAAGAGGGTGTACGAGCTGGCGCCAGGTGCTTCACAGACTTTTTTCCGGTAAGAAATCAGTTAGTCAAGAAGACATTGAAGGTCGCGTTTGGCGCCATTACATCATGGCGCCAGATACTGCGTCGCCATTGGCTCGCGGGTCGACCAATGAGCGCGCAGGCCGCCACATTTGAAATTTTAAACAACTACACACTCTCCCCCTGCGGCGAATTTTTTTCTCACACGCTAAAACACAAAATTTATTTCAGATAGAGGATGCTTGTCAGGACGATTTGTTTTTATGACACTGATAAAAAGCTGAGAATTTACTAGACAATAAATGCTAGAATATTCAAATCAGTTACGGGCCAACGTGACGTCACGGGACACCATAAAAGCGCGCGCGATCCGCCTGCGAGAAATTATAGAGGCAGCACTGCTCGGGCTGTTGCCTCCTGTGGCGCGCCTTCGAAACCCGTCTGTCTGCATTCCAGTGATCCGACGACGACGACGACGAACGCGCGCGCCAGTGGACGCCAAGACGCCAAGACGCATCGTTGCGAGTAACCGCGTCTCTCAACACGATCGCGCGGGGTATAACCTACGGAATCTGCGAGCACGCGACAAACAAAAAAATTAAGTGTTTATACACGTAAAGACCGAGTCAAAGGAGGAGGAGGAGGAGGAGGAGGCAATCGTGGAAAAGGGACGCCACAACAGGAAGTAAAAAAAAAATGAAGTGCTCTAACAAACAATTAATCGCAACAATGGATTGTGAGTGCTCAATTTTATAAACACATCGACGAAAAAAAAAAGGAGAAGACAGAAAAAAGACTGATTAATTGTAGAAAAGGGTAAGTGCGTGCCAAGTGCTATTATTTTGGCTGTTCCTCTTTCAACCTCGTTTTTTTTTCTATTCCCTCTCAGCGTCTTGACTAACAAATCAGATCGGCAATAATGGGATGCTAGTCGGACAAGTGTGAGAATCTGGTTTCGGCACCTGAACAGCACCCCGCTTCTGTACCTCGTCTCTCTCGGCACCTGCGATTTCAGCATCAAGCCGACCCCGCTCGCTTTTATTCGCTTGATGTGCGTAGACATTGTTGTTGTTTTTTAATTTTTCACTCGAGATCTTTTATACACACGGTCTGCACACATTAGCGAGAGAGAGAGAGAGAGAGAAAGAGCAATCAAACACTGGTGCACGACACACAACTTCCTCGCGGAGACTCGTGGGAAGATTTATCGGGGCCAGACAACAGGAACTCATCGATTGTTTGCGTGCAGCGGCAAAGGATATAGCGATAAAGGAAAATATCGCGCACGATCGGTGTCCGGTAACGTTCAACAACTTCCTACTCTTGTAATACGTACTCAACATTTATCAACATCAAAATCATCCATTATCTAGATTACCTACACGTGCAGACGAGCATTTGGGCTATATACGCATTAATAATAACACCAGAAACCCTACTATAATATCTCGATTGCCAAGCTACGCGATAAAGATTTAGTACCCGGCAATGAATGATAGACACTCGTCGTCTCTGTGCTCTTGTCCTTCGATAGAGATAAGGGGTCATGGAGACACTCTCTGAGATGCTCTTAAAAACATGTGTGTGTCTGTGTGTCTGTCTAAATTACAGATTGTGGCGAGTGAGAGCGATCACAAATGTCAAGCCTGTTCGATCTAAAATCGAGGTTGACGATCCCTGCTCCGGAATTCGACGCGTTCATATTTACGCGAGCGCGGCCGTTGCGAACGAGAGAAGAGAGAATAAGGATGTTGCCATCTTCTCACCTGTTACGTGTGCCCAAAAAATCAGTACATACGCCAGAGAGAGAGAGAGAGAGAGGGACTCTTTGCACCGCAATTTTTTCCTCTCATCTCGATTTTTATCATCGATGGACCCACCAGACCTTGGCCCACCCACGTGTCACGTCGCATCCCACTCGTTGGGCCCCACGTTTCACACTGCGCAAAGCAATGATTTTTTTTTTTTAATTTAATAGAGCACAGCGTGGGTGCTAGAGAACAGAGGAAAACTTGTGTAGTTAATAAAGGTTTTCAATGAGTCCACCTACAGCGCGCGTGCATTGCCCAATCTCACTCTGTTTAGGGATAATGCACGAGCTTGGTGGTCGCGTGTATGTGGGTGTACTGCTGGTGCTCTCGTGGAAAGCCGTCTGGTACGTTCTCTCTATTCCTCGCCGTATAAGGACGCTCGCTTTCAATAGGCTCGCCGCGACTACATGTGTTCCGCGCGTAGTTTAGTTGGACGCCATCATCGGCGGGCCACTTGGCGACGTATTTGACAGAATTACGTCGCATCAAATGACCCGTAACTATGCCCGGAATGCGAACGTCTATTTCTATATCCACGTGAACGCACGGGGACGACGACGACGATGATGCCAGCAGCAGCGGGATTTAGAGCTTAGTTTGACACATGACAGCGAGAAAATTCATGGAAATTATTTTTCTTTTGCAGAATGAGTCAAGATGAGGCAAAATATGATATTCAGCCTCGGCACCATGGTGTTTATTTTGTGTTGGGCCAGCAGTGCCTCAGGTAATTTGCAAAAAAATATCACAAAAGAAAAAAAAAAAAAAAACATTAAAAACTCAAACTTTTCAGGCTCACGATCGGAATTGGGAATGCAATTCACTCGACACCCTCAGCCCTTTACTGCACCCCTAGGCGATGAGATGTACTTTGAGTGCAGTCTGAATTTGGCAGCGGAAAAATTCGCTTGGCGTCACTGGCCCCTCAATTCCAAGCATTGGGGACCGCTCATAAATGTTTCTTACAGTGCCGGAAAAACCTCGCGACACGTTGTCAACTTTGATGACGAATCCAAGGCTGGAGATTATCGATGCATTGCATTTTACGGTAAATATTTCAAATTGTCAGCCTCTTTGTTGTTTTTTTTTTCTCTCATAATAACTGACTGTATCGTTTGAATTTATAGGAACAAGCGGACTGGCATCGGATCCTGGAAGACTGAGTGTAGCAAAAATCGACGAATTTGTCGACAAATTTGATGTAAACATTCGCGTGCCAGCTGGCAATATTGTTCCGATAACTTGTCCAGTACCCTACTCCTCACCCGAGGCCATTGTACAATTTTACAAGAACAATATATTGGTTAAAAATCCAAATATTGTTGGTGGAAAGACTATGATAATTGAAAATGCTCAATCATCCGACTCGGGCAGTTATCATTGCTCGGCGGAAAATTATATTACTACACAAACTCGCAAAAGTAATTATAGAACAAAGTTGCAAGTACAAAATAGCGGTGAAATTGTGGATTTATTCTTCGTAAAGCAGCCACAAATTGAATACAAAGTCTTAAAAGGCAGGAATATCACGTTGGAGTGTTTCGGAGCGGGTTTTCCCGTGCCAAAAGTCACCTGGTCACGTCTGGCGGGTTCTCTGCCGGAGGGATCGCGCTCAATGAGCGCCGGACTCAGCATGGTGAACGTTCAATCATCAGATCGGGGCGAGTACCACTGCATTTGGCAGTCAGGCAGCCGTAAGATCGAGTCGGTAATAATTCTAAAGGTGGTGGAACCACCACGAATATTTAGAACGCTAAAAGGCGGCACAGTGTCGGAGGGTGGCGAATTGGAGCTGACGTGCAATGCCATCGGCTCACCGGAGCCCACGATAGAGTGGCTGATCAACGGAGAGCCGTTGATGCCAAGTTCCAACGTGGAAATCAGAGGAGGCGCACTGACAATCACCTCCGTGGAGAAACGACACGCGGGAATAGTTCAGTGCGTGGCTACGAATGAGTATGGGTCTCACTCGGACTACAATTTACTGCGGGTGAATCCTAAGCAGCACATGAGCGGCACAGAGGGTCGACCGGGCCGTCACGGCTCGTCCGAGAACCCGCACAACCACACACGCGGCGGCGGACGAAAGAAAAACAAGGAGGGGCACCGTCGAGGAACGAATCTCGTTCCTCCGAACCCGCCGGAGGTCACGCGACTCTCGGACGTGTCTGTGATGGTGCGTTGGTCCGTGCCTGAGGACACGGGTCTGCCAATTTCATTTTTCAAGGTGCAATACCGAGAACTCGGGCCAAAAATGAATTCCAAGCAATCCAAGTGGATGACGGCCAACATGGAAATTCCGAATCACGTGAGATCGTTCGAAGTTACAGACTTGCAGCCTGATCACACTTATCGCTTCAGAATTGCCGCTGTCTACTCAAATAACGACAATAAACCTAGCAACAACTCTGTCAAGTTTCATCTAACGAGAATGACGGATTTTGACATGAATCGCATGCCTATTCCGCTTTTAACCAACACTGAAGCTCTGGGGCCCAATTGTGTGCTGCTCACCTGGCAGAATCCCGATCGAGAGGCGGAAATTGACGGCTTCTACGTCTATCACCGCGCTTCAACCTCTGCTGGAGAGTATATCAAGACGACGGTTGAAGGAAAAACTGCGACTAATATCACGATTGATCATCTCCTGCCCGATATGACGTATGAGTTTAAGATTCAGAGTTTCTCTGTGGACGCCGCGTCGGAATTCTCGAAAATTGTCCTTGTAAAGACGCAAAAAGCCGCGACAGAGGCACCACCGGTTGAGCAAGTCCTTTCGGAAGACAGTTTGAGGCAGAGCACTGGCAATTCACGCAATGGCAGCCTCTATGCCATTATCGGCGGAGCTGTTGGCGGTGTTGCACTCCTCGGTGTACTTGGAGCTGTTGTTTTTAGCTACAAAAGGAGTAGCATCAAGCAAAACCGTGAAGTCCCGCAGAATGATGGTAAAAAAAAATTTTATTTTGCTTTTTTTCACGATAAAAGTTTTTTAAATGAGATTTTTTTCCCACAGGAAAACCCATATCCAACGGTCGCATTGGCAATGGCGTTGCAGATTCAAAGATTAATATCACGTCAAATCCCCTTGCGGTTCTTGACACCTCCGATAGCACAATTCAACCGAAGGTTCGTAATTTTTAATCGGCGTCGCAATTGAGGAAAGAATTTGGAGGTCTTTTTTGTATTGGGTCTAGATTCTTTCCTCAAGTATTTTTTTTTTTTTTTTCATTGCTTCGACCATTTTCTCACTCTCTATGGCTTTCTCTGTTTTTCTTTGTCTGTGCTCTATCTGCTGATTTCATTTTCGATAAAAAAAGAAAAACACAACACACGATACACGTTACCATGCCTACACGCCTCCTCTGCTAGATCTGAAAAACGAAGCCAACGAACAACACACGCATGTTTCTGAACAGAGCGGACAACAGTCGTCAATGGAGATGACATCGTTCGTCCACGGCCAAAACAACAATACAACCAATGGAAATGACGTGCCTGCCGGTGCTAGTACCGGAACTTTCAATGGCCCGCGCAGTGAAATTATTCAGGCTAATCTTCCCCCGATGGATTAATTTTGATTCTAATTAATTTCAATATCTGCAGTGCCTTAATGATGTGTCGATCTACGCGTCATATCGTATTGAAAGACTTTATATTGTTTGTTTGTTTGTGTGACAAAGTTTTTTTTTTTTTTAGTACATTTGCCTGTAGTGCCAAATGTAGTGAATTTATTTTTTAATATCAAACAGCTCAAATCGCAGAATAAGGCTTACTCGAGTCTCTCTTTGTAAATAACCCGAATAATCGCGCGGTATTCAGTGAGAGAAAAAAAAATGATGACTCAACGAGCGAGTTTAATCTTTTCCTTATAAGGCTGATAAATGATAAAGTGGAAAAAAAATTCTCTCATTTATATACAAAGCCGAGGTATCACGAGCAAGATTTGCTTTAGCTAACAGTATTGATTCCTTCAATTTATATTTTTTATGTTTATGATATTTAAACAGATATTATTTGCCAGAAAAATTGTAAAATGATTTTCTTTTTTTTTTTTTTTTTTTTCAAATGTAATTTTGGATATTTTTATCCATTTAAAGTCAATTATTTCTTGGCTTGTAGAGAGATTTTAAATGTAAGGGTGATAAATTGGTTGTGCCAGGGCAATAATCATATATAAAAAAAAACCTATTTTTTATGAAGTTAAAGAAAATTATCGACAAATCTATAATATTCAAGAAAATGAAGTGTGTGTGTATATAAAAAGATTTTTTAAAATTAATTTTAGTATAATGTGGCTGAAAATAGGATAGAAACACAGTCTTTTGACTGGGATGATGTGTGAGCAGCACTCGGAAAAATGCAATTAATTTTTACAACGTTGAGAAGAAAAAAATTATCAAATTGTGTACATACATGATATCCAATGTAGATTAAATCGATGTATGTGCCTCGTATCTTGCCCACAAAACACTTTTTCTTATATATTAATAAGAACTATTTATATATACACCAACTGTGTACTTAATACATTTTGATAAAATTATTTTATACACAAAAAAAAAACAACTGAGCTTTATATTTTTCTGACCAAGACTGACGTGAAGATGGTGGCGCGCGGGAAAGTGAGAGATTTCTGCATTACCAACCAAGATAGCACTTATCGGTACGAGTAAGTCAGATTTTCTTTTTATCATAGGCAACGTGTTGGTTTCGTACATTTAAATGTGAATTTTGAGGTTACCAAGTAATATTTATGGTTGAAAAATACTTTAATTTAGTCGATTATGCCTCTAAGGCGTTATATGCATCCAAGGAACAGGTACAGAGTGCCACCAAATTTTAAAGAACTCGCAAAACTCTATCCAGAATTTCACGAGCACGTCGTCACCGTAAGACACCTAATTGTTTACATACATTAGATTGTTGTTTTTTATTGAACGATTTGATTATACAGGATCTCCGGGGAAAATTGCGATTTAACTTCAACAATGAGCAGAGTCTCCGTATACTGACAAAAACCCTTTTAAAGCATGATTTCAACCTGCAAGTGGAGATTCCTCTGCACAAACTTGTTCCGGCGTTACCACTTCGTCTAAACTATATACTATGGGTGGAAGACCTGTTAAATCACGGAAAAATCGACAATATTCATGGACTGGACATTGGTAGATATACTACGAAAAATCCAAGTTCATTAAATAAAAGTACTCTGAATTTTTACATTTTTTTCAGGCACTGGAGCAATTTGCATCTATCCGTTGCTTTGCGCCAAGATTTTGGATTGGAAAATGACCGCTACCGAAATTGACATATCAAGCGTCAAGTCAGCAAAAGAAAACATTGCTCAAAATAATTTGGGTGACCTGATAAACGGTAAAAACTAAAAAAATGATACATCTGCGAAGGCCACACAATATATATTTCTGTTGCAACCGTCTTCCTATGATTTTACAGTCATGGCTGTGAATGCAGACTCAATCTTCAAAGAAATAGTAACCGAAGACTCGAAGTTTTCCTTCTCAATGTGCAACCCACCGTTCTTCAATGCCGATAAATCCACACCAACGGTAAAAAAGACACCTCCAAGGAATGCAAAAACTGGCACAGACTGCGAGCTATCAATTGGCGGGGGCGAGTTGTCTTTTATAATGCGAATGATTGAAGAAAGTGTTAAACTCGGTGAAAAGGTGAAAATATATACGACAATGCTTGGACAAAAGTCGAGTTTTACGTTTTTTCGATCGGAATTATCGCGCCGAGGCATCAATAATGCCATCTGGACAGAATTTTGCCAAGGATACACCAAGAGATGGGGCTTGGCTTGGTCTTTTGTGCCTCAGGAACAGTTGAATCTCACTACAGCACCAGTAATCCGGACAAGAGACAGCGTAACGTCGAAAAAACCGGACAATTGGAGTACAGAGCTGTTATTTCCGCTCAGAAACAGCATCGAGGACCTCTTGGCAGACCTCAAGCAGTGGATTGAAGACCTAAAAGTATGAAAAACCGATTAAAATTCGTGCAAGTGATGGTCAAACTGACATTTTTTATTGTTTGCAGATACAAATCGACAACTTGGACCTTCAGGGCGAGGATTTTGATGGTTACAGCTTCCATTTAACGACCAACGAGGACACTTGGTCACATGCCAGACGCAAACGACGACTGCAGGCGCGCTTGGAGCAAGAAAAATCAAATAAATTGTCTCGCATTGACGGAGCAATGCCTTGCCCAGTGCCAGTTGACGACTCTGCATCAACGAGTGTTTCTCCTCAGCTCAAACAGCTCTATTTAGACTTTTGCTTGGTGCTGGGCACGGTAGAAAATTACGAGGATAATGATAAAAATGACAGGGTAAAGATTTGCCTGATTTTAAATGGTGGCCTTGGTGGTAAAAATGCCCTAGAATCTTTTAAACAATTTTTAATTAATAAATTAGATATTCGTGAGTATTTACAGGCAATAAGTAAAAAAAAATCACTCAAAACAGCGAATAAAGCTCGAAAAAAATCTAAATTAACTAATCAAATAGTTGAAAATTGAATAAATAGTTAAAGTGATTTAATGAAGGTATTTTTAATCAATATCGCATACAAAATGGTTTATTCATTCGACAATTTACCAAATTATTTAACAACTAGTATAAGTAAATCATAAATTGCTCTTTTGCTGTAACTTTTATAATTATTTATTCCTTAAACACTAATATCATTATTGTACATGTTTGCTAACGGATGTGATACACATTTTGTCTTTATTTGAGATTATGAGTGGAAAAAAAAAGAAGAAAATTTTGATCCAAATTGAAATATTTATTTTGATCTGAAATAAGAACTTTTGTTCATTCAAAGAATTTTTGAGTAATTGCTTTTTTTTGTTGCATGAAAAATTAAGATGGTTGCGTCTCAAAATTTTTTTTTTTTTATCTAAAAAAAAAAACATGGCAAATTGAAAATTGGTAACAATGTTCTTTATGCTTAAAATGCACTATACTACTATTATTAATTATTATCTCCCGTTGATTACAATTACCAATAGCCGTTTTCTGAATTGTACGTGTGTCTCTGTAATCTTTGGAGCGTAAGACTAAAATCAGTGTTTTTTCTTTTTATTTTATTGTTATTTTGTTTTGTCTTGTTTCTATAACCTAAAATCGCGACTCGAAAAACGCTTTTATTGTTCGCCACATTTTGCACACGGATATTAACTTTAATATTTGCGTTATGTGACTAATATCTCGTCGAATTGGCAGCGATTTTACATAAGCAAACATACAAGAAGCACTTGAATGAGCTCACAGCGAGAAATGAAGACTATAAAATTGGCAGATAATTATTTTTCTATATCTTTGACGCGCACATGATTGTTGGAAACAGTTAGACCTTTGCGTACTTATTAAAAAACGCATATATATAATACTACGAAAAAACAAGTACATAATGCAAAACAGAAAGACAAAAAGAAAAAAAAATTCAAATCATTAACAAAGCTCTTCATTCCAACAGTCGTTCACTTCACAAGTGCCACTTTTGTGTCAGTATTTACACACGTCTAATGTAATCAATTATGTAGATGCGCATGAGAATGTCGGGTGAGTTCATTAAAACACTAACCTCTCGATGATTGACGGAGCTAATCTTTGGTAATAATCACCGATTACTAGCCCATCATCGATGGAAGTTCAACAATTGGCTGTAACATTGTATAAAGAAAAATTCATGATTTGTGCACGATGAAAAAAAAAAAAAACCCAATTGTTACAAAAGCAATGAAACAATTTTCACTCAGCCCACTGATTAGGAAAAAAAATTTTTTTTTAAGAAAAAAAAAAAAAGTAAAAAAAAATATTCCCGCAACCCGTTATCAACAAGATCTCTAATCATCAACACAAGCTCAACTCTCAAGAGCAATGGGTTTAAGTGTGTCCTGCTGACTAACATCCACATCCATCTCCGTTACTTCCTCAATTTTGGCACCGGTTTTTTCCGGCTGCTGCTCCTTTTGCCGCTTTTCAATCTCAGCCTTGAGATTTTCTATATCCTGCTGGCTAATTTGCACAAAAAGAATTCCATTGATGACATTGAGCATATCGAGTACCGAGCCCATGCTTGGTGGTTGAATTTGAATAGGTGGTAGGCTAACGCCAGGTTTGCCCGTGTAAATCTCATTCATTTTTTTCTGCAGAACAACAGCCTGCTGCGTGAGATGTCGCAAACAATCACTGCTCTCACGTGTTTTTTCATGCTCCTCGCCCAACTGTTGCTTGTAGATTGCGTACGTTTCCTTCTCGTTATTGAGAGCCGCACGAAAGTCACCCATGCACGACTGCGTACGTGCCACCAGGTGATAGGACACGGCAACCTTGAGTGAGCGCGGGCCATGATAGCGAAGATTGAGCGCGAGTGCGTGCTCTAAAAATCGCAGGGACAGCTCGTACTCGCCGACGGCATGCAGGATGAGCGATATATTGCTGTCAATGAGCGCAACCTCGGGATGATCCTCGCCGCAGACGAGAAGCGCGAGGTAGCGGGCACGATAAAGTAACCGCAGGGAAACGGACACTTGACCATTGGCGAACGAGTAGAGCGCCAGATGGATGTACTCGGTGATCGTGTAGGGGTGATCGATGCCATTCACGCGCTCCGACATGAGCACGGCCTTCTGCTGGGTCACCAGGGCCTCGCCGTGATCGCCCATGATGTAGTGGAGCCTCGCAAGCATACGTAAACACTGAGCAATCTCCGGATGCATCGCGCCATACACATTGTTTAACAAATTGAGCGCCTCGCTGATCAACTCTGAGCCATCCTTCACGTAGCCCTGCTGTATCTTGCTCTGTCCGGTGGTGTAAAAATTGTAAGCATCGCTGGCACGTGGATTAATGTGCTTGACAACCGGGAATATATTGAGAACATCTTCCTCGAAGAATGTTGCCCGATTTTTATTCTCAAAGTAGTATTCACGCAGGAGAATTTGAATTCCAGTTTTAATACAGAAGCCACGAAGTAGTGAGATTTTTTGCAGGGCAAAATGCTCAATTGTGAGATCGAGCGACTCGGGACAGGGAGTTTCCCAGTCGTAGTAGGCCTTCAAGTCTGCCTTGATCTGCTGCCAGAGGGATTTAGGCGTTAAACTTGCCCACTCAACTTCCTGCTGCGGTCCGTTGTTACGGCCCTTGCGCTTGTTTCGCCGCTTGGCCGTCTTGCTCTGAAGCTCCTCGAGATTAAGTTGCGGATGCGCCAACGCCGCCGACGACAGCAAACAGTTGAGGAAGTGACTGACGGCCGCCGAGAGGCACATCAGCTCGGCGCCCTGCATATACGAGGTGAACACGTGCTTGGCCGAGCGAAGAAGCAGCTCCGACACGGCAATTCGGTTGAGGTACTTGAGCTGCGGCACAGCCGCCAGCATGGCCGCAAGTTTTCCAAGGTAGCGCACGTTGATTCCTCGCCCGTGCAGTGCCTCGACCAGCGTGCTGCCGTCCATCGCCGCGGCTGTGTGGTCCAGACACTCACGAATGAACGTAGGCAGCTGTACAGTGAGCAGAAAGTCGGCCGCATCGCGCACAAGCTGTCGCTGCTTCTTCAGCGACTCGCCGTTGGGATCGGGATGTCGCACGCCCGGTGAATACACGTCGGGGTTGAATTTAACGTCAAACTCGGCCTCGCGGAGGCTACCAACAGCCGCAGCCGCTCGACGCACAATCTCCTTCGTGCTCTCCTCGAGCTCCTGCTTCTCCCCGCCCGTTATCGAGTCCGTAATGCTTTCCACAATTTTTTTCGCCTCGTCCGCCTCGATATTTGACTCGTCCTTGTTACTGTCAATTGCCACGCTCGCCAGCTCCTCCTTCTTCTCTTTCTCTGGCTCCTTGTCCTTCTGCAGCGTCAGCCGGGCCGACGTGAGTTGCTGCAGATGCACGGCCGCGTGCTTGATAAAGTGCACGTAACGCGCCTCGACAAACGAATCTATGAGCTCCTGTCGCAGACACGCCAGTCGGTGCTTGTGCTCGACGGGAAAACCGAGTGCGCGTGCCTCCTTGCTCAACTCCACACCCTCGAGCTTGAGGAAGTTTACGTCAGGCGGAAATGTGCGCAAGAGATCGAGAACATAGTGACGCGAATCATTACCAATGATTCCCTTGCACTCGACGCTGCTGCACAGCTCTATCTCCTCGCCCGCGTCGTTTAGCACCTTGTGTGGAAGAATCTTTAGCTGCTGTCCCGCCTTGTTTAATAGCTCCAAGTACTTTGGATGGCTCAACACCGTTTTTCCAAAGTCAATCGATCCGTAAACCACCGACTGCTCCTGCTCACGCTCGAGAATGCCAGGGATTATCGACTGCGCTGTCACGCGATAACCACGGTAGTCAATGACCACGGTGCCAAGTGTGTAGAGCCCGGGTAGGTCAACGGCCGCGTAAACACGCACACCCTGCAAGTCATTTCGCGGGGCGACAAAGGCTGCCGCGTCGCCGCCAAGCTCCTTGTAGTGGTCACGCACATCAAAGCCCAGAGAAAAGAATATATTGTTCCAGATGAACATCTGCATCTTGGCGTCCTCGCCTGGATTTATTGCCATTACATTACCGTCAATTACAGCAACTGCGCCGCGCGTTGCCGCTGCCACAAAGTCACTGTGCACCTTGAAAATTGCACGCTCACGTAGAAGACGTTCGGGAAGATTTTTTCGCGGCAACTCGCGCGTTGTCTGCAACTCCTCGTTCCAGTCGCGAGTCTGGCCGGGAATGTGCTCCTCGTAGCCGAGCTTTGCGGAAAATGTGTCTTCCGCCCGAATGGCGTCGATTGTGTGTTCAATCTGCGGTGCAGCCCAGGCGTACAGTTGGTAGGGTGTCGCCACGCGTTCGAATGGGTGACGCTGCGTTCGTCGGCGCTGCATTGCCGCGAAACCACGCTTAAACGCCGGGCTCAGCTGGTTCAGCAGCTCAATCAGACTGTGGCACAGGTGACTCGGCACTGCTGGCTTCGGATTGAACGTTTCTTTCGACGACTGGTTCACGAAAAATCCTCGCGCGCAAGCTGTTACATAGTACTGCTTGTCCTCGAGCGTTATTACTTGCAGGTACATCAAATCACCGTGAAGCTTTCTGTAGCCCGGTGGCGGGTTCCATCCTGACGTTGTAAGAACCTGAATCAATCGAGACAATTTTTTTCTTTTTAGTCAAGAAAGAAATGAAAAAAATTCTAAAATGATAAAAAAAAAATAAAAATATACACTCACCTTCAAGCAGGGCGGACACTTTTGTTCCTTGGCCTGAGGTTGCAGCGGCAACAAAGGTCTCTCCTTACCCCCGGGGATGATGAAATCTGGCGGCGTGCAGTCCACAGCATCGGCGCGCATCTTTTTCTTCTCCAAAATGTCGCCGTTTGTCACGACATTTAAAAATGACAAACTGCTGCACTCAACGCCATTGTACGCATCGGCAGGATCGACAGATTTCAGGAGATCCCGCACGTGCCGCACGTGAATGCGAGCCTCTCGCATGGTGTAGGGTTCCTCTACAACCTTAATCACCGAGCCCTCCTTCAGCCCATCAATGTTCTTCAGCTCGGCAAAATTGTCGAGCGTATTTCCATCGAGTTGCAGTGAAAAACACGTACGGAGACACGTGTCCTCGCGATCCATGAGCAGCTGGTGTATCTCCTGAACGAGTTCCATGCTGGAAACTTGAATATCAAAGGGCTCGGCGCCAGGACTAACAATCTTGACCGTGAAACCCATGTCCTGGATAAAGACAACCTC
Organism: Macrocentrus cingulum; assembly: GCA_002156465.1. Lineage (NCBI taxonomy): Eukaryota > Metazoa > Arthropoda > Insecta > Hymenoptera > Braconidae > Macrocentrus > Macrocentrus cingulum. The sequence goes on along the minus strand of MVJL01011536.1, from coordinate 15,328 downwards.
CTGCTCGCCATCTTTTTCCTTCTCATTGTCGATTTCCTTCTCCTTCTCGTCCTTCTCCTTTTCGCCCTCTTTCGTCGCCTCCACCTCACCCTTCTCCAGCACGTTGTCCATGGCTAGGCTGCCATTAGCCACGTCGACCTTCTGCTTGTCTGAAAACAACTCCAATCGATTGAAACAACTGTCAATGAACTGATGCCTACGTCAGTGGCGATAAGTGACTACCAAGGAAGAGTACACTTCATTGATTATCAACGAGTCAATGAACTTGATGTTTTGCGGAAAATTGATGGGACACCCGTTAGACAAAAAAAAAAAAAAATTAGGCGAGCTGCACTTGCATTCATCAGTCCAGCGTATAAATAAACCCGATGTAAATACTGTCGCTCAAATGCCAGGACTATTTTTATCGATCTACGCCTGCATATATGCATGCGATAGATACATATGAGAGTAGACAATCACTGGCGGGTATAAGAGAATCAGTGATAAGGCTGCAATCTTATGCAGTTGTGCTCCCAATTCCTTATGCACGACTGTGGAGAAAAGGAAAAAAAAAATTAAGAAAGACAGAAAGAAAGAAAGAAAGAAAGAAAGAAAGAAAGAAAGAAAGAAAAAAAAAAAAAGAGCCCAGCTATTTTCCACGTGTCCGCGCTCCGCGGCTTCTGCCCTGTGTTCTCGCTCTCTCGGTCCCCCACGCGGCCCAAGGTCTTGGCCAAGTGCGAAAGAGTGCTCAGGAAGCCAGTTTGCACCGGTTCTCACTGATTAATCACTAGCAACAACAGATTTAGGATGAAAATTCGTGTATTCTAACCTCACTTAATCTCACACCGCATGGGGCCCACAATCAAATGAAATAAATAATTGTATTCTATTAGATTAGCGGGTTGTGGCGAGATGGATGATGCAATTTCTCTTGGTCCTTGGAAGACAGAGGGTCGTAGTGACGGCAAGTGATAACCTAAAAAGTCGCGCGAGTCTTGCGGCAATTTTCATGATAGAAAGGCTCCATCGTGAGCTCACATGACCACGAGACGAGCAATTGGACGTTACATAACACTCGAGGATGGGTCCCGGCACTTGGAAAATCAGGATTTCCTGAGGGAGGATGTTTATCGAGTGATTGAACTTAGCTGGAGGACGGAGCTATTAACCCCGAAGAAAATTGTCCACTCACCGGTTCGTTCCTCATCGACCACGGGGATTTTCATCGCACCATCGTCACCATTCGTCTCCGCTTGTGAGCCAAGTGCCATGTCCTAGTTGTCGATTCTCTCAATTATCGGGTATTGTCGTGTATGATTATTGTCGCAGACTTTTAGTTGGCTTTTATGGATTTTCGTGGATACTCTCGTGTCTTCGGACGAGACGAGCCCGAAAAATTCCGCGCGCGCACGAGTCTTCCCTTTGGAATTGTAGTCGAAGGCGCAAAGAAACGAAAACCTTTTAGCTCACACGGCGGCGCACACATCTCTCACCACACACGTGCAATTTCGAACAAGAGTTCAAAGTCTAGCAGTGAATGCTATTGGTCAACGCCAATCGTCCTGCACGCTCATTCGTCTGTCTGGTAGCGTCGCGCAGCCATCTTTAAATTTCCCGCCATTTTAGTCGGCTACATCCTGGCGAATCAAAGCAGATAATAAGAGAGAAGAAGGGGGGGGGGGGAGAAACTGTACCAACAACACCACATAACCTATTTGTAAAAAACAGATTGAAAAAAATTTTTACAATCTCTAAATTGATTTGTTTGGTCTAAAAGTGAGGTTATCCGTGGATAATATTTTCAACATTCATCAAAATATTCATCACATTTTCGAAATCGTTAATAATACAGTTGTAAACGACGACAACAATGGCCGCAGAGACAGACTCTCGATTTCGTCTCGGAGCCGATCCAAACATCTCTTATCCTATTCGGGTGCAATATTGTGGCAATTGCTCTCTACCTATTGAGGTAAATATTCGACAATGCCCACTGATCGTTTTGACTCACTGTAGACTTTATTTAATTGCAGTATTGCGAGTACTATCCGGAGTACGACAAATGCAAGCAATGGCTCGAGAGGAACCTGCCCACAGAGTTTGAAAAAATGAAGTTGGTAGAGGACGGATGTGCAGATTCTAGCACTGGTGACGATGAGAAAAAGCGGCAAAAACGTGGAGGCAAGGGAATGTTAAAAACTAAGAAGAAAGACGATGTGCCTAAGTTAGTTACTGTATTTAGAGCACCGAGAGGAAAAAAGAAATCTGTCACTGTTGTTACTGGCCTCAGTACCTTTGGTGAGTTTCCATAATAAAAAATTCTTCCATGTCAATCTTAAACATAATCTTCGTGCTAAAATTGTTACAGATATTGATCTGAAGGTTGCATCAAAGTTTTTTGGTAGTCGATTCGCCTGTGGATCCAGTGTCACTGGAGAAGATGAAATTGTGATTCAGGGCGACGTGAAGGATGACTTGTTTGATGTTATCCCAGAAAAATGGCCACAGGTAGTTGAATATTTAAATTTCTGTCCTGAAATCAAAATGTTTGCAAAATTGTAGTTTTTTTTTTTTTTTTTGTGGAATTTTAGATTGATGAAGACTCGATAGACGATTTGGGCGACCAAAAACGACAATGAGTGAGATAATTCTGCCATCAGCACAATATTTATTTATAAAACACTATATTTAGGTGTGTTCTTATGAATAAAAGTGTACATAAAAGCTTCAACTCTCCTGCATCTGTTCGTCTTGCTGCTCTGTGGGCTCCGGACCGCCCAAATGTGTTCTCACAATAACGAGAAGGGATTCAACTTGCTCTTCGGTTAGTCGATCCTCACCGTCCTCGATGAGCTACAATTTTTATTCAATTGTATTTCACGTTAATATCTCATTTTATGCATCTTACCAACTGGATTTCCAGCGGTCTAGCTGGACAGAGGTTTAGTAGTGATAGTTTTTCACATTTAGTCAGTTTAAACTCTTCTACAGCCTTGAGAAATTCACGTGTTTTGCTCGCAGTCTGTTCTTTGCATGGAGTACCCTCCAGGTACCTCACTGTCTCATACGCCACAGTCGCCAGTTGGTTTTTCGCACCAGATTTGTTTTTTGCCTTACGCTTTTTGATAGTTTCCAGAGCATTTAGGACCTCCCAGTTACTCAAATACGCAACATTTTCCTTCAACCTGCAGATCGTCAAAATACAGCGACACTAGAGGAAAAATCTCTTCAAAAAAGTCTACTCACACTTCCATATTGACTGGAATCCTCCAGAGTAGGCGGCCTAGGAATTTTAATTACTCTCAACTCTGATGTATATTTCTTGAAGCGGTATACTCTTTATAAATCCGGATAAAAGTCTCCACCAACTTTCCAGCTGATTATTCTTTGTTTAGGAAGCCGAGTACAGCTAAACCACAACAGAGATAGCACTCACTGGTTGGGTGCAAATAAAAAACAAAAACCATTAAAATAGTTTTCAACAATTAATTTAAAAAATAAAACTAGTTATTTATTATTAATTTACTTACATATGATCCAACTAATTTTCTTGTACTTTAGATCCTACTGGTTACACACGAAAATTTTTTTTAACATAACCTTACATTTTTCGCGCGCAGATAATCAACGTCTTGGCGCGAAATTTTGAATTACAAAAGTCAAGCGTGAAAAACGAATTATGATTATAAAATCATAATTAAAAAAACTATTATGTAAGAAAATATTGATAAATTTAATTTATATACATTTATATTTAAATGTTTGAAAATTGAATATAAATTCACTCAATATACTAGAGTGTATATGCGAAGAAAAAAAGGGATAGGTGTAAAATGGGGAAAGGACATGTTTGTTAGACTTGCTGTCTCATCGTCAGCTCATCAATGGGTCCAGGGTTTTATTTCAACAGGGTGTGGTTGTGGGGGTTGCGGTGTAGAATATTATTTCCAAAAGAGCCTTTGTGAAAGTGTCGTGTGAAAGCTTATTTCTGTCATCTGTGCAGTGCATATATACAGGTGCATTATACTCAACAGTGAATCGTATGCTAGTCCAATCATTTTGTGTAGTGGATTGATTGATAATTTTTAGGTGAGTAAAAAAAAAATATATAAAATAAAAACAAATTTAGGTGTTAATTTTTGAATGTATAAAAAAATAATTTTCGAGGTCAGTACGAGAATTGAAAAAAATCAAGTTGGATTTTCCACGCGGCACCAACAGTACATCTTGGCGCGCGGCCAAGCAATATTTCACGCAATTGACAGTCAATCACAATGAAGAATCTTTGGTCAAGAGTTTCATGGATATTCGTGTTATTTTTTGTAACAAAAATTATAGCGCAAACCCCACCAAGTCAGACAGATGCACGTAAAGAATCCGGGAAAAAATCATCAACGAAAAAATCATTAGCCACAGCATGGGATAAAGATATAATAAAAAAGATTCATAAAGCTGCGCGGACTCCAAAACCAATAAATTTGTACGGACGCCAGACGACTCTTCAAAAATTACTCGATTATCAAGATGTACGTAATCTTGATCCTCAAACAGCATTTTCAAAGTACAGCATGCTGCTTCACTGGTCGAGCAAGAAAATTGCTAGTGTAAGCATAAACGAACCTGAATCACCCTCTGTAAGATTGAAGAAAATGATCGGCGATATTAGATACATGAAACGTGAGTTTACTCCAAGTTCGCCGAAGGCATCGGCAAAATTAGCTGTACCAATAGTTATTGGAGATACTCCAAGTACACTGGGAATAGAATTGATTACGCAACCAGGTAGTTTTGTCGTGATAAAGGGGCCTGAGGGTTCTGGAAAAACTGTGGCACTAACAAAAATTCTTGATACTGCGCGGAATAATCCGACGGAAACTTGGACAGTCATGTTAGACGCTACAAAAATTGTTGATAAACCAGCAATTCGCACGGGTGGTGATTTTATTCGTGAATCTATGGGATCAAATGCGCATTTTTTTCAAGAATTAATGCATCAGAATCCATCTAAAGTCAAGATTTTAATCGACAATCTTGACCGAACAACTTATCGAATAAAAAATAGAGTGATTAATTACGTTACGGAATTGAGTAAATCAGGAGTTAGTGTTGCAATAGCATTACGAAGTGATTACTATCCACTTCCAAACAATAAATTAGAAGTCGAAATTCCAGGATTATCAATAGCCGAAACTAAAACCCTATTTCGTCGACTTTGGATACAAGAATTTGGTGTAGAAAGAAGTGCACAAATAAATGACTACGTAGCATCTATTGGTCATTTGTTAGAACTCAATAATATATTACCAATTTTTCCAGCACAAAAAGAACTAGCAAATATATTTGCACATGGTGATAAAGAAATAGCATTTGGTAAAATTCAAGCAGGTTCAATTTTTGTTGAGGAAGGTAAATTTATTAGCTTAGAAAAATATATAAGTTCATCACAACTCGAAGGTTCCAATCCGACAAAATTAATGGATCAATTGCGTACAACAAAATTCAATAAAATAAATTTATTTGAAAAATTAATAGAATCAATGCCAGCTCATACATTTATAAATCGTGGACGAACTGCTTTTTATACCTTAAAAGACGCCATGAAATTAAGAACACCTACTAACTCACCAGTGAGAGAAGAAATGAAACGTGTGTTGAATTTGATCGATGTATCACCGGCTGAAAGTACCCAGACATATCGACTAGATGTCTTTAGTTTCTTCAACGAGCCGGGATACGACAACTACATTATGAGTCGATTTCTCCTGAAAGCCTTTAAAAATCAATTGGGCAATGAATTACAAGCAACACTTAAGTTCATACTTGAAGATTCAAGTTGTATTAAAGTAGCAGAATTTATTAATTCAGCGCTGAATGAGCCAAAATACCGGCATCGACTTGATTCCTTTTTCAGGAAAGTTGTATCTCAGCCCAACGAATGGCACGCAATAATGGACAACATGCTTACACACGGACAGGATAGTATTGCGTCAAACCTCGTAAAAGCACTGTCGCAAGTTAAATCAGCACCACAAAGCTTAAGAGAATACTTTGAAAGTGAAGTGGGCATTTCGAAAACACTAACAAGCGATACGACTTTTGAAATGGGCTTTTTACACGAGACTAGCAACAAACTAACCTGTACAAGACAGGAAATGATGTTTCGAAAAAATATGTACGATACAATTGTAAAAGTTGATAAATTAGTTGGTCGTGATTACTGGGACTTCAGTGAATTTGGTAATTACATGAAAGATTTTGTTCTAAAACAATCAAATCCAAATACAAAAATCTACGAATTCTTAAGATCACAGATGAGTAAAAAAATACCTACACAATTGGCAAATGAAATGTTGTTTACAGCGATGAGTCACAGTGGTCTGAATAACCGATACATCATAGAAGATTTGGTGCATAACGGAGCTAACCCAAAAATCATCAATAAAAACGGGAAAACCCTGGTGCATCTTGCTTTGGAGCAAGGGGATCCTGCTTTACTGCATTATGTTGTGAAAGAATTGCAGGTTCCAATGCGGGACATGCCAAATACCAAGTCTCTACTTATCACAGCACTCGATTCTAATCCGGTAACGCGTTATTCACCTCCGGATTTTTGGGCAACCATGAGTTATCTGGTTAAAAACGGTGAACTTGAGGTTCCGCCGCGCAACCATCCAGAAATCGGTTCTACAAAGGTTCAACCAACGCCAAATGAAGCGAAAACAATTGCCTACGAAGTGCTGATGAGTGCTAGCGACGTCAACTTGCCGGACGAGTCGCTAGCTGAAATTCGAGTTGCCAAATCCTCGACAATGCAAGAACTAACCCCAGAAATGAGGGACTTACGGCGGAATTTAGTGCTTGGAACGGCCGACAATGAAATTAATCCCAGCAGTTTAAAGCCCCTGACTGAGATTCTGTTGAAATATCGAGGTACTGAACAACTTTCACCAACGGAACAGATGTTTTATCGTGATGCTGTTATATCAGCAATTAATCACGACTATCGCCAGGGTCATCATCCAACAATTCAATCTCAAGAGCGCATTGTACAAGCTCTTTTTGACAGTATTTACTCGACGAATGATCTACATTTCGCTAATAATGTGCTGAATAAACTGATAAGCCGGTCAAACAATCGCGAACCACTTATCAAACTAATTCGAACCGAATTGGATATAATATCTCTTGTTAATCGAGAAGCGTCATCAGTTCCTAAGCCAAAGACTCTGGTGAGCAAGGTGTTATTATCGAACGAGTATGAAAATCCAACGTCTCGAATCGCGGCTTTTGAATCACTCAAGGCCACAATGCAACAGAGATTTCCAATATTCGTTTGTGGAAGTCTGCGCGGACGGCGACGACGACGTTCTCCAAGTTGTCGCCTATCTAAATCGGACTATGAAAAGTTTGTCAAGATTAATGAAGAGGGTAAACCGATAATTAATACCGATGAATACATGGGACTCTTGGAACAATTTCAGCATCAGGATCTAGTGAAATATGAGCAGCTAATTGAGCTTGGCAAGACAATGGTGGTGGAGAATGACGCTCAATTGATTGGAGATTACAAAAGTCAGTTTGAGGAACTTACACAGCCACATAAAATTGATGAAAATGCTATTGACACACAATATAACGTACCCACTGATGAGATAGTAAAGATTATGTATGAACAAAGAAGTATAGAATCGCCTGAACAATTAACGGCAGGCTCTAGAAGAATCCAAGAGCTTTTAAATGAAGGCAAACCTATAGTTGACTTAAGCAAAAGTGGTGAAAAAAATCCAATTATGCGAACAGATAATGATCCGCACGAGTCTTACCCCAAGTCAGTTAAACAATCTGAAGTTTCCGGCCGTGGGACAAATTCGAAATTTGGTTCTATAAAGGAGGAACCAACTGGATATGGTAGGGAATCGGGGAAACAACCGAAATTTAGACCTACGCTTGGAACTATATCAGAAGAACACTATGGCAATGTAAATCAAGAATCTGCTAATCCATTGGACACATTCACTGCTTTTCGTGAGTCTGTTATTAAACCAGGGGAAAACTTGCGTGGTTCTAGTAAGAATCCTTATGAATCTGTTTTTTATAAACCAACGGAAAACTTGAATGGTGATATTTATAAACCTGTGGTTAGTTCAGTGGAAAACCTTCCAAGTGGTATTCATGAATCTGTGGTTAATCCAGCAGAAAACTTTAATTATCATTATGATACTGTTCATAGTCCAGTGGAAAACGTTAATACTCATTATCAACCTATTCATCCTGTAGATTCCATTCATATTGCTGATGTTCATATTCCTGTTACACAACTAGGAGAATTTTCTCACCCAACCGCGGAATTTCCGAAATTTAAAATCGGAACACTTTTCGGCCGAGGATAATTGTATTTTTGATAATACAATGAAAAAACAATGTGATGTTGCGTCATTTGTTATCTGTCAATTGAAATAAGAATTTGTTACTTTTAACCCATGAACAAACTATAAAAAAATCAAGTATTTCTATGGACTTATAAAACTATTTGATTGGTTTTCTAAAAAAATTAATTGATGTTGTTCTATTATATATAAAAATGTAACTAACCTCTAAAAATTGTGAGCAAATTAAAAAAAAATTGTATTTAATACAAATCTTTTGATATTCACATACAAAAAATTGCAAATAAATCATGTACTTTTGTATTTTTTCTCACCACTGCAAGTTGTTGTGAAATTAAACATGAAAATATTCAAATTTATTCCCGCATTTTTTTCCATCACTCCTCTATAACCTTTTCTACGATGTGCAGTAAAAAAAAAAAATTATCATCTACAGTTGAATTTATATTTTCACATTATTAATATATTATTTATGTATTTTTTCTATGCTATTTCCTGTTAAAACAGTGTTTTAAATGAAATATTTTATCAAAATCGTGATCTGCAGAGTCGTCGTGGCTGTGTGTGTGTGTATCTAACAAGACTTTCCAGATTTTAGTATAATAAATCATATATAATGTCTAAAAATGAGCTGACAAAGGACGATGAGGACTACTGGAATAGCAGTGAAAAGCACTCATTCAGCTTTGATCAAAATATCGAGGTTTATAATCATAAAAAACCTATTTAATATTCCCACATTAATTGTAACCTAACATTTTCTAAATTTCGTAGGTAGACAATTTGTTTGGCATATCAAAGACTGGAACAGCCCAATTGAGAGCAGGGATATCAAATATCGATATATCAGAAACATATTTAGCGTATGAAAATCCTCGAACAAGTCTAAAACCCCTCCTGTCAATAATTTCCGAGCCAACATTGATTGCAAGTGAGTATCCTAGTTAAAACAAGCTTGCATTCTCATAAATAAATTAATTATTATTTCAGTTTTAAGCGCAGACAAAGTTTATTTGCCTGAGGAACAGCCAACAGTTGACACTAGCATAACACTACGCAGAATTCTCCTTGGACAGCCATTTTCCCTCGAAAAATATAAATCCTTGGCGAACAAAACTGCTCTACTGGACGAGGCAATTGCCAGCAATAATGGAAATGCTATTCTCATTGTCATCCTCTTTATTACTAAAACTCTCAAGCCCTCACTAGTTCAGAGACTGCTGATGGATCGAATTCCAGCGATGAATGTCTACATTCACTATTTATCAACTCGATTACAAGTCAATGAAATCACCGACCTGCTAATGTAAGTGTTTTAGAAATTTATCAGTATAAAATCAACTAAATCCCAATTGATTTCAGGCTTCAGGGCAGATCCGTGGATGCTGCAGTGAGTATTGCCTCGTGAAAATGCGGTAAATCGACAGAATACTGTGAAATCTGACTTGATTTCAGCTCACAAACTTGAATATCATTGTTAAAAACACGACAGACGATACGAGGCTTATTCAAAAATTAACCAAGTGTTATAAAACTCAATTTATAAACTTGCCGGACTGCAGAGAGTCTCATTACGTTCACAATTATATAAAACTACTGGAATGGAAGTGTGCATTGAAAAATACAAATCTGGACGATGAAATGGACAGTAGCAACGTGTCAGTGACTGAATGCCTCAAGTATGTCTGTAAAAACCACTGGAATTCGGCCGAGGGTTCGTTAACATCGCCAACAATGCTTCAACACCAGCACGACATTTCACCAAGGTTATTTCAAAAAATCGCATTGAAATCATTCGTTTCAATGCAGGCATGGGCGGAAATTGACAGTTTGCTTCTCTCCAAGGTCTGTTTAAACTTGATAAATAAATTTTTTTTCAAGTAATAACCAGTAAATTAATGATTTCTCACCTTTCAGGGATGGTTGGGTAGTCGAAAACTCCAAACAAACTTGCAGATTGAGGATGTTTTGAAGATTCTGTGCGCTGGTCAAGCTCCCACGGCGGTTTTGGACACTTTTTTGAAGTATGTTGACAGCATGGAGCGACGATTGCAGCTGGCAAAAACCTTTAAATGCCCCAGAACGGTGATTGAAGTACGTTCAATCAATCTTCTGCTTTCTTGAGAAAAAAATAATATTAAAAAAAATTTTTTTTTCAGATCCTTGGAACACAGGGTGATCGTACATCGCTTCTCGAGTACCGTGATACTCTGACTCCCAATTCCGAGGCACATTTTTTGGCTGTAAAAACTCTGGAATCTCCTACAATAAGATGGAAATCATGATAAAACAAATTTTAAAACAATCAAACAAAAAATCTACTTACTGGAAAAGTATCAAGAATTTATTATTCAAAACGTATATAACAATGTTCATGGCATTAAATAATATATAAAGAATGATAGAGAACATTAACGATATTAATGATACTACAAAAAAAAAAAAAACAAAAAATGAAATTATAAATGTCATGAAACAGTATTATAATAGAAAAAGAAAAAAAAAAGTCTCATAAAAAATAAACATAGGAACCTGCCTTTTTTACGTTAACATCACGGTGTTTTTTTTTTTTTTTGCTGTTTGTGGTGTTTAAAGATATCCAAAAGGTTCACTACATTTAAGATGAGGATGAGGAGGTTGCAGCAGCAGCAGCAACACTCATGGCGGATGGCGGTTGTTGTGTGACAGGAATGGAGGCAGTGTAAGGCACAAATTGCTGCGATTGGCCAGTACTAACTGAATACCAATTTTCTGGATTATTTTGGGCAGAAACTGTGAACACTGGTTGCAAAGTGTAAGGAATTTGAGCATAAATTGGAGAAATAGTTGTGGGATAATTTTCAGGTGCTGGCGGTGGTGGTCCAGGATAAGAAGTAGCTGCATTACTGCCATCATTAGCCTCTGGATGTGTCAAATATGGCACTGAATACATATTAGCATTGGGTGGATAGAAAACTTCAGCTTCACTGCCGTAAAATGGAACATTCGAGTAAATTGTTGGCTGCTGATGATTGTACGGCGTTTGATGTGGTGCAACAGGTCCCGAAGTTGTACGTGGCACTTGATTCAGATGAACAATTGGGCTTGAAAAGTTGCTCTCAGGCTTTTGTCCTTTTTGAGCTTGATTTTCATTATGAAAATTCGACGGTTTGTGAATACCCGGGCTGCCATTATTAGGCTTTGGAAGCTCATGATGAAATTGTCCAGATCTTCCATCTCGATTGCGACCTTGAAAAATTATTAAAAATTATTATTATTAATTTAGGATGAATTAAATTATTTGAATTTCATTTACCATCATTATATCTCTTGTTATAACGTCCATTTTGTCCATTTCTACGTGCATCCCAAGTGTGATTAAATTCCTTGTTCTTGTCGTTTACATTAAAGTTTCTCATCCTGACAAATTCATGCGGAACATTTGACATGTCATTGCGACCCTTAGGAAGCTCCTGACCATCCCGTCGGGGATAAATGTTCCTTGGATTTCCATTTGGAATGAAGACACGATTGGGATTTGGATATCGATCTCCTCTGCGTTGATTTGGTGGAAAATTGGGACGTATAACGAGATTCTGCTGCTGCTGCTGCTGCTGCTGCTGCGGCGGCGGCGGCTGCTGTTGTTGTTGTTGCTGCTGCTGCTGTTGTTGTTGTTGTTGCTGTGGCGGCGACGACTCATTTGACGTGGAAGTCGGTGACGGAGTTGCAGACATTGGCACAGGCGGCATGATATTTGGTGCGGGAATAAATGGCGGTGGGAAATTCATCGGAGGCAATCCATTGGCAGGCCATCCGTGAGATTGACGATGGCATTCCACGCCCAAATTGAAAAAGTACCTCAATGTGGCAACATCAGCGTACGGCAAGTCTGCGCCATTTGCATCCACACTCATTGGCACTGCCAAATTCACTATTTGATTGCGGTCTAGGCTATTAGAGGTTGGAGGCATTGCCGACTGCATATTTCCTCCGACAAATGGCATGGGTGCAAAGATATTTCCATCAGGCGACACGCACACGACATTTAAATTGCCGGGATACATTGAAATTCCTCCTATGCCCAGCAAGAAAAAGAAATAAAATGGATTTTTTCTCGCTTTTTAGAATAAAAATTAGTAAATTTACCTGAATGCGGTGGATAAAATGGCTCGTTAGCGTGCGGCTGTATAACAGATTGCGTAAGTACCGACTGGGCGTTCGGCGGGAAACTGTTATCACGGTGTCTCACTTGTTTCTCACGATGATTGAGGTTAGATTCACCTGACGAAAGCACAGGATTGTACTTGCATACGTCGAGTTTTGCTTTGGATTCCTGCGAAACCACTGCTGTCTCTGACTTGTCCTGAGAGACTGACACAGGCCGTGGGTCGGGCGTTTTCTAAAGAGAGGGAGAAAAAAAAAAATTCAACTACAATGTTTGCGTGGCTATAGGTACCTACTTACACCAAAGTTAATTTGATAACATACCGCTGCAGCAGAGCCTCCATGCGTTGACATGTTGTCCGAATTTGTGTATTTATTTTGCACCACAGTTGAATTCTTGACACTGAATAAAAATAAAAAAATATATATATATATTCGTGAAGATTGTAAGTGATGTAGATAAAGCAGGTTGTTGATTATATATCACACGTTCTTACTTGGACGAATCTGAGGATGTATTGTTGGTATTATTATCCTTACGGGCGTCAGTCGACTCACTTTTATTGTTATTGACACGATCAAGGCCTGTCGGACTTGCGACGGGTTCTTTTGTTTTACGAGCCGATGAAGTCCATTTTGTTTTATTAAACTTTTGATCTGAAATGACACCGAACATGAGTATCGAAATGTTGAGAGGTAAAAGAAAAAAATTTTATTAACTTACTCTGATCAAACGACATGTTATTAAATTTCGAGGTGAGCTGTTTGGTTTCTGGCAGTGGTTTTAATGCAGTATATGGCACAGTTTTCTTCTCTCCAAGTTCCTCAATAAATACGACAACTGGGCCTTGGTTTTTCGTCATTTCCTGGATATGTCCAGTGAAAAAGCCGGCCGCTGACACGTCGCCGGACAATTTAACAAGCTGACGCTGTGAGGTTGAGCTGTCGTTTGTGCTGTGCGCTTGTATAACTGTCTGTAAATTGTTATTAGTCTCATCAGAGTTGGTCAAGTCCAATTGCACGAGACATTTGCCGCCGACTTGCAGGTGTGAATTGTTCCAACGAGACCAGCCTGTGCTGCGTGCTTCCCACCTCAATTCATGCCATACATCAAAGTCTACATTTCGATATACATTGGGATCGAGGGCTTTGGCCACACGATAGGGAAATGGATTGGCGGCTTGTGTTACAGTGTCATAAGAGGATTGTCTCCTGGCATAATTTCCGTCAGTTTTGTTAAAAAATTCTTGTGTCATTTGTCCTCTTATCGCGATATTGTTGGTCAGACTGTAACGTTCGTGTCTTGTATTATTATATACCGGCGGCGTTTTATCGTGCAGCATTTTTTCTACAGTCTCGTCAACGGCCGACATTTTGAAGACATTTTTGTAGAGAATTTGATAGACAACCGATTGACAAAAGGCCGCCGATGCTATCACCGTGTGCTTGTACACAGCCTCATAATGATCTGGCGCCGTGTAACACAGGTTAATGAATTTATCATAGCCATTTGTGGTTCTAGTCTTGGTCATGCTGTACGCATGAAAAATGATGACTTCTCGCTTGTATAAACGCGAAATGGCTTCTATTTCATTGATGCCTGCCGACTGCGTGATGCACGACAATTGTTCTAAGTACTCGTCCAATGAATCCGAGATATTCTAATCGAAACAAAATAAACATTCACCACAAAGGGAGAAAAAAAATATGTAAAAAAAATATATAATTATTAAAAATACCGACAGGATGCAATGGAATTTTTTTTTTTTTACCTCTTCGAAGAAATGCGCATTGTCGCGCATAAATTCCACGCATTCTTTTCGCACTCTCACATGATAGAATTGGGTATTGTAAATTTGCTCGCTGACCGAACGAAAAAGGCACGTTGGGTCCCTCGGCAAGGCTTTCCTGAAGTAGCCCTCATCTTTCAGCCAATCGTCCACGGGCTCTGTTGCCCATTTTGACGGTTTCCGCGACAGTTTATCCATTTTTGACTAATCAACAGAACACAAGACGACGATTTCATGTACCATGGATTGCCGGATGTTTACATGCCTTTGAGACTGAACATGGGCGCCAACAGGGATTACAGGGACTGAGAGGGTTGCGCCGGGGCACGTGGCAAAACTCGCTCGATTGTTTCGTATTTTTACCGAGATTGAAAAATATACTAATATGCAGTCAGGTGTAATTACTTTACCTGAATATCGAGATTCCACTCGTCCTCCAGCCTCTTGGCACACCAACAATGATGACAATGACTAATTGCGTACAAAAAAAGAACGAAAAAAACAACTGCGTACACACCGCGCCGACTAAAAGGTCAATGCAGTTGTGGTCTAAACGCCTCTGCTTGCTGATGTCGTCGTGTAGTGTGCGAGATTTCTTTGTTGTGTGCCTGATGTTCGTTCGTCCAACGATCGAACACGTTCGTCGTCATTCGGCAAATGTATTTCCCCCCCTAGCGGTGGGGGAGACTAACCGAGCTCTCCCATTGGTTCTTGAAAAAGTCGCCATTTTGCGCGCGAAAATTTAAACCTGCAACATCAAAAGGTTAGAAAAAAATCTCCCTTTATACATCCATACAAATGATTTTCATTTATTCGAAAAGATTTTATCATTAGATATATATATATATATATATATAATATAATACGCAGTGCATACAAATGTTAAAAAAGTACAATAGCCCGTTTATATAAAATACAATTCGTACAAAAGTATACCAACCGCTCTACTGATATCAAATCTATCGCTGTAAACGTATGTAAAAATACATAATTTTTTTTTTTGCAATTTTACATAGAAAAAAAAAA
>MVJL01011534.1:0-31367 GCA_002156465.1 Macrocentrus cingulum | reverse complement strand
TAGGTCCTCCAATCATTTTTAACTATTTATTCACATAATTAAAAAATTATTCAAATTCCACGCCGGGTAGGACACCCCTAAAAATAGAAAATTCATTTAAATCAATATAAAAAATATTTGCCACCGGATTCTTTTTTTTTCAATTAATTAATAAATTATGAAAATTCTACGCGGGTAGAACACCCCTAACTGACCGAGAATCGAACGAAAATTGAACCTACTTATGCTATTCGATGTATTTTGATATTCTTGATACGAAGAAGTCAGTAGATTCATCGGATCACATAATTAAAAATTTATTCAATTCTACGGCGGGTGAAAATCAATTAAAATCGTTATAAAAAATATTTGCCACCGGATTGGTGTTTCTACAGTGTGTAGAAACGTCCTCCAATCATTTTCAACTATTCATTTAATTAATTAATAAATTATGAAAATTCCACGCGGGTAGAACACCCCTATCATTTTCAACTATTCATTTAATTAATTAATAAATTATGAAAATTCCACGCGGGTAGAACACCCCTATCTAACTGAGAATCGAACGAAAATTGAACCTACTTATGCCATTCGATATATTTTGATTTTCTTGATACGAAAAAGTCAGTAGATTCATCGGATCACATAATTAAAAATTTATTCAATTCTACGCAGGTAGAACACCCCTCAAAAATAGAAAATCAATTAAAATCGTTATAAAAATATTCTGCCTCCATATTTGACTGTCCATGGCGTGTGGATAGGTCCTCCAATCATTTTTAACTATTTATTCACATAATTAAAAAATTATTCAAATTCCACGCGGGTAGAACACCCCTAAAAATAGAAAATTCATTTAAATCAATATAAAAAATATTTGCCACCGGATTCTTTTTTCTACAGTGTGTAGAAACGTCCTTTAATCGTTTTTAAGTATTTATTTACATAATGAAAAAATTATTAAAATTCCACGCCCGTGGAACATCCCTAAAAAATAGAAAATCAATTAAAATGACTAAAAAAAATATCTGCCACCGGATTTGTCGTTCTACAGCGTGTAGATTTGTCCCTTCAGCATCTTTAGATTTTTATTCACAGTGGTTATAGGGTTTTCAAAGTATATATCTAGCTATGTCAATAGATCGACATCCTGTCAATGTCTTTAGGTGTCCGCGATTAATTACTTAAATTATTTATACACATAAAATCTTTCCACGAATTCAAAAGACGTTCTACAGCGTGCGAAATCGTGCTATCGTTTTTCCTAGACTGCATTTTTTTGTAAAGAATTTCTACATTTCGTGAAGTGCGCCTAGAGTCTAAAAAAAAAGTTTTTCATATTGTAAACTTCATCTTCGTTACCGATCGTAGCCGTTCCGAGGTATACCATGCATTTTCTGCCTCAAGTCCTCGTACTCTCGTAGAATTAAGCGCTCGTATTTGGTCTTATCCGATGGTAATACACTAGCTTTACCAACGTTTGATTTCCTTCGGATAAGGTAGATATTCACTACACTCGCTTGTACGC
Organism: Macrocentrus cingulum; assembly: GCA_002156465.1. Classification (NCBI taxonomy): domain Eukaryota; kingdom Metazoa; phylum Arthropoda; class Insecta; order Hymenoptera; family Braconidae; genus Macrocentrus; species Macrocentrus cingulum. Next base: position 29,860 of record MVJL01011534.1, on the reverse strand, counting down.
TACAAATAAATTTCGTATGTATACATATTCACACATATTTTTTCTGCCTATCCATGATTTGATTGAGCTGTTATTGATCTGCGTTAGTTAGTTTTTTTTTGTTTTTATAAAATTTACAATTCCTCACATGATGCTTTTTTCCTCATCAATTATATGTTTTCATTAAATTTCAATTTCGATATATTCCGATTTACTGATAGCATTTATTCTCATTATCTGAAGTTTATTGAAAGTTACTTTGATCTATTTTACTAAAATTGAATAAAGTAAATTATAAATTTTTTTCTATAAACTTATTGATTGTTTTATATAAATCGATAAATGATAGGTACTTTTTCAGGTTACGTTTAAGAAAACTTATCTTCGATTTTCATATTTGAAATGTTTTCAAGCCCATTCGGTGCACGTGTTGCGGTGTTCATCTTGATCAAAGTTTTGCTGCGGGTGAAAAAACATATCACATCGTGTTTCTCTTGTGCAGGGGTCTTCTAGAGAAGGGTTCGGCAATGATATTTGAGATTGTGGTATCATATGCGATGGCGTCACGTGGTTGAACACTTATAGTAGCTCGTTTATTGCGTGCAAACAGTCTCGTTATAAGAATCGTGATACCATAAAAGTATAAAATTGTGGATGTTGAGAAATAAACGAAATAAAAATCTTAATTTTTTTATAAAAAGCACATTTCACTTCATGATCTGCGATTGCAGAGGTGGATATACATAATCGGTAACAAATTTAAAGAAAAAAACGACGTAATAACTTTTTAGAGTATTCGAAAATATTTATTCAGTTTATAGTAAAATATATATTTTTTTATCGCGTGTGACCTATAGTTATAATGCACCTGTATTTCACTTCTATATTTAATCTGACATGTGTTTGAGGTCAGTACATATTGACGGTTTTACTACTTAAATTGCGCTGTATTGACGGACTGAAAAATTCCTTCATTACCGACATAAAATAATAAATTACCCAGTTGCATATAAATTTTTGAAATAATTTTTCTGATCAATATATTTAATGATTTATTTGAACCATTGTTAACGTTTTAAACTATTTCTTTTTTAATCTTAAAATTAAATTTCTCATCTTTAGAGCAAAATTTATTAGTCAGTTATTTGTTTTTATTTTATTATTGACTGTTTAGCGAATATTTTCTAGATATAAAAAATGAGCGGGAGTGGAGAATTCGCTTTATTCATTTATTAATTTTTTTTTTTCATTTTTGGCGTCAAAATAATTCAGTAATTATACGTAAATAATCCGTAACAAGCGTGTTCATTAATTTTCAAGTAATTATATCAATGCATAATACAATCTCGTAATCAATTGAATAAGGTGTAGACATATATACATACTTGCGGCATGAAGGTGCGTAGTCTGTAATAGCGATCGCGCCACTTTCGGTGTGGCATCTTGCATAGTAACTACTGCCCTCACTTTACTCTATATACCGATTAATTGCGCAAAAAAAATCAATTATACAACAATTAACTATCATATGATAGATCTATATAGCTAAAAAATTAATTAATAAAATATTAAGTGAAAAAAAAAAAAATAATTCCCACGAAATTTCATGGGCATATAATTTATGAGAAAATTTTTCCAATTTTCGCATCGAAAGTTATCTTAATATTCGTAAAAAAAATCGAGTTGAAAATATTAAATGGCTTTTCTTCACAAACTAAATCGTTTGATGAATTAATGAATAATTTATTACGAGTATTAGTTAAATATCTTACATAGATAGAAGATTTTACATAAAAAGAATTATTTTAAATTTCTAAATTTTTACTATCATTAAGTTTCGAGTGATTTACCTAACTTGAAATAGAAAAAAAGGCTCTTGAGGCAGCTGTCTACAATCTGAAGAGATGATTTAGTCGCAATGGTTAATGATGGTGATGGTGTGACAGTACGTAAAAATTGTGATTATGATGAGAGTATAGAGACATATATTTACTCTGTGCAAGCAGGCCCGTTCGCAGACTTATAGTTGAGCCAGAGAGTCCACGTACAGGTAGTAGAGCAGTATATTATATCATTGGCGGCCATTTTGGACCACCCAAGTTGCTGTCGGAGCATAAAAAATATCAAGTTCTTTTAGGGCCGCCTTTTTTCTGAGCCGCCAGCGCTGGATAGCATCGTAACGTGGTTGGGGCGGTGCGTGCAAGGCAAACGACGCGAGGGAGCCCAGAGATATTGAACTCGCGAGATGAAGTAGGACACGAGATCGGCAACGAAATGAAGAGAAATACGGAGGTGGAGGAATGAGAAAATGGATGAGCAGCGAAGAGGAGGAGATGTAGAGGAGGTGAAACAGGCCGCTACGCGAGCTTATATAGAAGAAAGATGTAGTTATGTACTTAAGTCGCAGGTTAGATCATTCCCGCGCACCGCCATCGTCACGCCGCATTTCTTTTCCTCTATTTTTGACCGTTTTTCGACCTTTTTTCCTCCTTCCAGGACCTCTTCCAGCTGTTATATTGGTGCTTGATGACTAGTATATCTCCCAAGAAACGCATGTGGCCGATTACATAAATATAAATATATCAGCATCTATATTTAAAAAAAAACACAAAAAAATTCCGCCTTAAAAATATATTTCACGTCGATCGCTGGGTAATTTATGCTCGGGTATTTTTTTTTGTACATGTCGTTTTATTGCATGTTAATTTTACTTCTTAATTGAAATTCACTTTGCAGAGAGCACAATTGAAAATAAGAAAAAAAAAAAAAAAGTTCTGGCTCACACCCGCCGAACGATAACGATACTTCAAACCAATTTACGGTTAAAATATTGCCTGCTAATGAGATCCGGCCAACGGCAAGCTGCAATTCACCATCACATAATTGTATTATCATTATTATATTGAATTTTTTATCCTCAATGGCGTATCGCGCTGATGCTTATATTCGGTCGGTCTCATCAACTCGCTCCATGAAGATTACCATCGTTCGACGTAAAATCATCTGGCTCTCGCGCGCGGTTGGGCTTCGTGTTTTCTGCATTTCGTGAGAAATTACGAGCTACACGCGTTAGAAGCAGCAATCTCGATGAGTGAGCCGGTCAACTCTGTCCATCATTGAATCATGGCATAATTTTATTGTTCAGTCGCGTATCCCTATCATCACGCTGGGGTTATATTCGCCACGTTATTTATAGTTTTAAAAGAGCCCAGAGAAAAAAAAAACAATTTGAAATGCACGATATATGGCTATATAATGTGAAATCATTATATACTGCCATCCTTAAATTGTTTTGATATTTTTTTAATTAACAGCAAATCTTTGCTTTAAATATTTCCGATTACAGTCATAATGTGTCGAATTTTAAACCTATAAAAAATATCAATTTTTTGCATTAATTTTATGTTTAGGAATTTTTAGGAAAAAATTCTTGGGGAATTAAAATTATTGACGATATAAATAAAACCAATGAACCATCGTTATGACGATATACGTCGTGTTGTATGTCCAGGAATTGATTATAAGGGATGATTTATAATTTTTAAAAACTAGTATTTTACTTTTGGATATATTTCTGCATTTTTTTCTGCTTGAAAAAAATTTCAAGAATTTTTACTGAGGATTAATTTTTTTATGTATTAAAAAACTCGTTATTTTATAATTTTAATATTTTAGATAATAGTTTATGCCTTTAAAAATTTGATATCCAAGTTTAAATGTAAAAAAATAGGTTTTTTAAAGCTTTATATAATTCTTCGCGTATAGCCTCGAGGTAAAGCATAGGCTCGAGCTGTCTGACAGTATACAGAATAATATGGCCGTATCTACTGCGGTAGAACGCGTCGCACCCCTTCCATATCTAACTACGACGGTTAATAAAAAATATATCTGTTGCACTGTTTTCAATCATGCTCAACTCTCTTAAACATTAATAATACCAGAAAGATGTTTTTGAATCGTATTTTTCGTTGCTAAAATAAATTTTACTTTAGTCAAAATGTTATAGGATATTTTTTTTTAGCTTTGAATAATTTTTCTAACAATCTTCCAGGATTGTAATTCCATTTCAAAATAACCACAGTAACTGTTTTTACAAATATTGAAGGTAGAATTAGTTTACTACTAAATTATGTCGAATTTATAAGTTCGACAATGAGGGTAGTTAAAAATTTTTAGTCATTGCGACGAATGAATATTAGGGGTTTTTCTATATATATACACCTAGCTCTTTTTCGTTGGCCAACGCGGTTGCTTTCATTATATTATTATTTTCTTCATCTTCGATGCGTATACAGCTTTTACACTACTGATGTCTGCAGCAGACGCCATGGCTATAATGTCTCGTGCCAGATGCTGCTGGGTTTTGGCGATCCTTTGGTAGGCGGTAACTTTATCTGCTTTACGACCGAGCAACCCAAAAAAGGCCAGACAGAGACAGAGGCAGAATATTCGGCTTCTCAAAGTATATCCAGAAAGAATTTAGTTGAGATAAAATGGTGGACTCGCCGTTCATATCTTCTATATATCTATCACAGCTTATTAGTAGTGTGTTAATTATACTTAAACTTATTTATATTCAGCGTTTATACCAGTTGCCTTTCATTATTCAGTTTATATTATGAAAATACTTTATTGCCTCTCTTTCTCGCGACTAAAAAATTTTTTCAAACGACATATGTCGCCTAAATATCCGACTTACAGATAGGCAAAAAAATTTTCTCCTTGCGTTAAAAGTAATTTTTAGCTCTTAAATTTATATTCGCTATTTTATTTTTTTATTATATTATTTTATAGGCCAAAAAAATGTTAAATAATTTGGGTTTAAGGGGTATAAATTTCGAACATGTCTTTTCAATTAGGAATATCTGTCGTAAAAATCCATGAATCTGAGCTTAGATAACTGAGATAATCGTTGATTATAGTGATATACACTGAAGATGTTTTTTTTCGTCAAGTTGTCATGAATATAAATTTAAGATAATAACAGTTTGCATACAGGAAAATATATATAAACACGTTAAAGCCATCATACGCACGACAAGAGTTGTCGAAAAAGCGTCAGTAGATGTTATATACCTGATGTGACTTTCGCGTTTCTTTCAGTATATGTGTATCCCTCGTGTAACCATTGACGTTTCTTCAGTCGACGGAACAAATCTGCCGCATTGTTGGCAAGCAACTTATTGTGTAAGTCGGCACGATCTTCAGTAAACATGGGATGACTAAATGACCAGACGCAATGGCGCGACAACTGCAGCATCTCGACAAAGGTGCATGTGGGCGGGTGGTCCATGTTCTCGGTTCCTACTGTTGTTACATTGTCCCTGGCTTCTTTGCCTAAAAGGACGCCTTTTCACGCAAATAAAAACACTCTTTCTGCTATCTTCTCTTGTGTATAGATCTGATGGACACGAGCCTCTCGCGGATCTTTCGGCATTGCCATGGCCATGTGTCATCTTGGAGATTGATCAGAATCTAAAAATTCAATTTAAATGGAAAATCATCAAATTACAGTCATTTTAGAGTGGATAACTGTATTTGTAGAATTTCTATTGGTTAATCCTTCGATTTAAAAAATTTTCTTTTTATTAAATCTCTTCAGAAATGGGTCTTAAAATATGAATTTTTAATTGTTAGAAGTTAGGTAAAAGTTTTCTAATTAAAAAAATTATTTATAGGATTTTTTATTGCTAAAAAATTCAAGTTTTTTCAAAATTTGTTAAATATAGTTTGAAAGACAATTTTTAAACATATTTTTTCATTTATTTAAAAAATTTTTTCAATGTGAGTATATGAGAATTTAAAAAAAAACTCGATTTTCCGCACTGAATTTTGTTGTTTTTTGAGATAATTTTGTTATCAGTAGTTATTTTTAAATTATTATAAATTTGAGAAATGAAAAAAAAAAAAACATTTTTTCCACTTTGAAGCCTCTAAAATGTTGATATATAATTTTTTCATGCCTTAAATAAATTCGAAATGCTTTAATTTAATTTTTTTTTAAAATAAGTTTGTCTATTAAATTCATGAAATATTAAATTTTAGAATAGAATCGAAAATCTAGTGTATTTTTGGATTAATATGTGTCTTACGACGTTAGCAGATGTTCCATCGCCAGAGCGATAATTAAATGTGTATTGTGAGATACCACTGACATAATCAAATTTAGGTGTTATATGTGGTTATTTTTGTTCCCTCTTGATGCAGTCTGCGACCCCTCTGATGCTCTCTCTTGGCCATTATGTTATTTTCTTCTGCAATATATTAATCCAACTGAACGACGCGGCCGGGTACACGCACATAAGCCATATACACACACGTCTGTTGATCTATTCTTTTGACAGGGTGCATTTATCATCGTATTGTGTGATGGTGTAAGCAACATCACCGCGCATTTGCAACGCCCAATTCGTCGATTCATGTGGTCGAATGATATAGAGAATTCACGCGGGCAGATGTAAAAATTCTATTGTTAAAAAAATACTTTTTTTTTTCCTCTGCAATAGATACTCATCCTGATTTTACTCTTAGTGTCCTTGGGAAAGTTTTCTCAAAAATGCCACCCAAATCTTAACAAGGAAAATGCTGCTGCTGCTGTTTGGGATAATTAGAGGCCACTTGTGACTTTAGAAATTTTTTTTCAACTATCCAAGGTCTATTTATTAGCTTTTCTGACCTTCAATATGTATGTAAAATTATCTAAGGTCAATTAGTCGGCGCTTTTGAGGTCCGAAAAATTTTTTAAATTATCCAACATCGATTTATCTTTTTTTTTTACTCACCAAGAAATCATTTAAAATTATTATCCAACTCTATTGGGCCCAATTTTGAGTGGTTTTCATTTTTATTTATTTTTTTTTATTACCTGTTTAATTATATAATTATTTAAATAATTGATAAGCGGATAAATTTGTTGCGTGTGTTCAAAATGACACTCTCGATGTTATTTCTTCGAGAAATAAAAATTTTTATTGTTCACATGCGGCGTGATTATATATATATATTTTTTTAGTTGGGAAACGTTGGAAAAAGAGAGGATTTTATGCTGTGTGTGCGAGAACTCTGGAGGGCATTATTGCGATTAAGTGTGACCACATGATACAAGGCATATAACGCGGCAGGAGGGATGCGGTTGTATTGTAAACTCGCCATGTTTTGACGTGTTTTGACAAACGAACACCATTATGAAATATATGCCAGTGCCGCTTTTGAGGTTTCAAACATTCTCCCATACACATATATACATTTTTTTTCCATATATTCTTCTCGCGCTGCGCGACGACTTAGGTGGCCCTTGTGATGGTGGAACATTTCGCGCTCCATGAAACCGAAACGAGCGAAACGATCCTCCGAAAACAATTACCAGAGGTCGCCAGCGACTTTTTTTTTCTTCTGTTTTTTTTTTGGCCTCATCGGAAAGTGAGTGCCAAACGAACCTGATTTTCTGTTTGCTGCAGCGGCAACAGCAGCGCGCGCAGCGTGTTCGACAATAATTTTCTTCGTTAACGCGCGCTTCCACGCGAACGTGGCCATTTAGCTATATCTGTATATATCATACTCGTCGTACAGCGATTTCGCTGGATGGCGCTGCAGAGCGCTATATACGACGGCTCGTTATAATCCTCGACTTGAACGACTGCGATTATATATACAGACGTCCTACTGTGGTTCATTAACTTCACCACATTTCAAGCCAATATTTACAAAATGGCTGAAGTTTTTTCATAGTCAAATTTGCTAGGATTATACTAATTATTCTCGCCAGATGGCGCTTCAAGATAAAGAAAAAAAAAAAGTATCTATCTTTAAAAAATTTTTTCACTTTATGGAAAATTATTTATATAAAGATAAAAATATTGAATTAGTTTTAGAAGATTTCATGGGTTATTTTCTTACAAAATTGTTGGAGAAAAAAAATTTTAAGACATAGTTTTGAGGGGGATAAATAATTTCTTGAAAATATTTTTATCAAGTTTAAAAAAAAAAAAAAAGAAAATTTACGTGAATTTTCTTCATAAACTTATATAAACTGAATGCTCAGCATTTTCTTGCAAATTCAATCTTTGAGAGGATGGTTTTTCTGTCTGAATCACGGAACGCCAGATGTCGCAAACGATAAAGGACATTCGTTTAGCAAGTCGTCACCACCTCGGTCCAGCACTGACATTACAATTTCGTTACAAAGTCGCCTCTAAACCCGCAAAAATACTAATCCAAATCGTATCCACCTTGCATCACGCGAATTAAAACAACATTAACATGTTTATTTAGGCATTCAACTGTTTAAAAAATATTCAGCTCCATATTCACAAATTGTTTTTTCCTAAAAATAATCCAGGACGAAATTCTGCAGGGATGAAGGGAGGGGTAGCGCGTCAGCGGCAGTAGAAACAGCCAATCAATTTATATATGGTCAGACACACGTTCTACCTTGGATAGAAATCTCAAAGAATACTATACAACATCATAGATTAGAGTAACAAATTATAAATAAAAAAAACCACAAATCAACTGTAACTCGAAATCTCTTTTAAATAACTTCAAAAATTCATATTCAATTACACCGACTATAATTAAAATTTGTATTTTCAGGTGCAGAAGCCTCTGGCAGTGGGACAAAAAAATTTATTAAAAAAACAACTACAGCCAGCTTTGTGGAAAAAGGTATAAATGAACGTTTGATTTGATTTTCTGAATGTATAACACGAAATATCTGATAAATATATTCACATTTCAGGATGGTTCATGACAATAAAGGTGCAATGCATCCCCTGAGGATAAAAATGAAGAACCCATTGGCCCAAATAATGCGAAAAAATGTAAAAAAGAAAAAAAAATGGTTAAATGCCTCGAGAGAATAAGGTGGCAGTTTGGTGTGGATAAACTCCTGCCGTTAGGAGTCGGCTGATCAAGAAAAGGATGTCCTGATGTCGCGCGAGATAGGATCGTGGATTAAGGTGCTGCAAGGACACTCTAAGTCTATGGCAATAAAGTCAAGGGAAAAAGAGCGATCCATAGAGGTAAGAATATGTATAAAGACACGCCCCTGGTTTCGCTTTGCGGCTGCTTTACTTCTCTGTGTTAGCGCGGTGACATCAATAGTTGGCAGCATGGGACTCATAGGGGGATTCAAAATTACCTGGTCCAGGTATACAATCCAATGGGGCATATATTCTATAAGTTTGACTTTGAGTCACGGCGGGATATGCGCTTAATAGACCCCGAAAACGCGTGGCTTGTTTGGACGTTTGTGGTAAACAGAGCGACAACGGGTGATCTATGTCCTCAGACCCTCAAACGGGGATGAAACAGGCCGCATTTCCTGCTGGATCAGGGTGGTCGGTCTTGTCAATGAACACCACACACAAAATATTATGCTTATCGCGCTCTCTCTCTGCGATTTCAATCACAAACAATCAACACAAATGAATATTGTCCCTGTATTCATTTTTATAACAGATATGTCGTGGCATAATCAGGTTGACGCGCGTGCTATCGATATTATTAGGGTTGAAAATCGTGTCAGGCAATACGTAATGAGCTTCTGAGAATTTTATTTTTCATTATTTTATTCACAGATCAGGCACACGTTCGAATCCTATAATATACCTGAAAAAAATACTTGATTAGATTTTATATTCAAGGATTAATATTTTTTTATATTATATATTTATTATTCGGTTATTTATAAAAAAATTAAAAAATCGTTTAATATTTTCTGAGTAAAAATATTGAAATATCAACTGATATTTATTACACTCACGGTACATTATACAATTAGTTTGATGTAAAAATTTTTTGGGTGATATTTGTTTATAGTTCAATTTGTAAGATATATTTTACTGCCTGCAGCATTAAATAATAAAAAAGTATATTCATGATCTCATTATTTTTTAGCTGATGATGATTTCTTTTGCTGCACGCGGATATAATTGATGAAATGGGAAGGATATGTTATGAATGTGTCAATAAAGCATAAATTTTAAATCTTTATATATACAGTGACTAAAGTAATAAAATTAATATAGTTATTTTAACTGATTGATAATATACCGTGGATGTAACTTATTCAGTAATTATAATAAACAAATATTGTTTCGTCTTACAGCTCCATTTAAGTAGAGACATCATCCTTATTAAGAAACAATAAATATACAATTTAATTAGTATTTTCTAACAGAATAATTTAATAATTCAGTTTTTTATAGGCTAAAAAAAATTATTTTTTTGGCATTTAACATTGTAATTTTTTTTGGTCAAATATTTTTTATTAACGGTCGAGTTCGGATTAATTATATAATTTATTTTTAATGCAATGAATATACGTATATAATTTTTCTAAGAAACGGAAAGACATTTATTTTCAAGTCGTGACTTTGAGACAATACTTTATAGCTATTCTGGGTTTCCTCGAGCACCACCTGACGTTTTATGAAGTTTTTTGTTTTTCAACCCCCTCAAAAAATTGGTTTCTAAATCAAAATATATATTTAATCTTTTCTAGAGATGTTTAAATTTTTTTTAAAAGGTCTTCTATAATTAGTTTCATCCCTTAAATTATTATTTTTTTTTTCAAAAGAAGTAACATATAAACACCCAATTATTGAAGGGGAAAATAGCAATAGAAATTTATCTATTTTTAATTATATTCATTGAATAATAAAATAATATTCTTTTAATGTTTTGGGTATATAAACGTGGAATATTCATAGAGTGGTGTTTTTTTATTTAAAAAATATACATATAATCATTTGTCTGTAATTCGCATCAAAAGAGTGTTGCATTGTTGAGACAGATTTAATCCAGTGAAGTTCCCACGCAATGCTCATCATATCCACCTCCTCCATGTACATTTCAACGCACACCCACACTCACTTATGTCGGTATATTTTTATTTATGTAGCTCATATTTTGCCTTGAAGTGAAATTGCTTGCAAAATGGTTCTATATTATCGTAGCATGCGATTAAAATTTATATATATTTATATAATTATAATATAATAAGACTATAGAGTTTAAATGACTTTTTTTCGCAGTAATTGAATCATTATAGTATTTTAAATGTATGGTCATATATGTAGGTAGGCATGTCAATCTCTATAAGTATATGATCATCAATGTATTTTTCGAATAAATAGCAAACATCGCTCGGGCGTTTGAGAAAATGATAAAAACAGAGGTAGAATAATGGGAGTAGTAGTCCACTAACACATCATAGTCACGCGATTTTGATGCAGGCAATGCCTCTCGCAAAGCGCGCTTGTTCTCGGACGTCTGACAAGGCGCCGTTGACGAAGAGATAAGCTGCAGTTACCGTATATAAATAAGAGGAAAAAAAAACAACTGGTGAAATATCTCTTTTAAGGTAGATAGCTTTGCTATAAACAAATTGTGTTCAACTTGTTTAATTCGTTCATTCACAAAAATATTTATAAACGAAAAAAAAAAAAGTCTAAAATTACAACCGCAGGGAGCATTCATAGTAGGAAAAAATTATTTAAACTTATTTTAGCGAGCTGAAAAATCGTTAGTTTTTCCGAATTTTATTGTATTTTTAAATTTATTAATTTTTTATTTCCAATTTGTCGGTTTTATTTAATGTCGCGTGCTAAAAACGAACATATTTCTACTTTTTGAGTAGAATAACCTGTGTTACGTCAGACAAAAATAATTATTTCATGTTTTTCAGTTAGATTTGTTTTAACAATAAGTTTCGTGATGATTTGATGAAGAAAAAAAAAATTTTTTTTTTTTTGCGAAATTTCAAAAGGTATCCCTTGGAAATCTCGTTGTTTCCGTGATTTTTTTGGTTTTCTGCTGATAACTCAGTAATTACGCGTTATATCGAAAAATTTTATTAAAGTTAAATAATCAAGCATTACATTAGCTACAAAAAATGTTAAATAAATTTTTTTGTATCTCTCTTAGTTTTTGAGATATTATTGTTTTTTTGAAATTTTAATTTTTCAAAATATCTCGAAAATGACTCAAAATATTGAAAAAATTTATTTTATGTTTCTTGTAGCAAATTAAATTCCCAATCTTTTTACTAGAATAATATTTTTCATTATCTCGTATAGTTCCAGAGTTATCAGCAAAAAACTAAAAAAATCACGAAAATCATGAGATTTCAAAGGGGTACCCCTTCGAAAATTTGATGAAAAAAAAAAATTTTTTTTTCTCCTCTGTTAAACATCTCAAAAATTATTTTTAAAAGTAATTTAACTGAAAAATAGAAAATTTCTTTTTTTCGGCTGACGTAACGTAGGTTATTCTACTCGAAAAATGTAGAAATATTCAGAAATTTTGGATAAATTGAATCTTACACGTTCTAAATATTTATTTCATATGGGAAAACATTAAATACAATATTTATATTCTAAATCATGAGTCAATATGGAGAAAAAAAACATTATAACAACTTTTTTGGGCATTAGTTGGATATGATAGTTTTTTAAATACACATCATAAAACTGAGTTGGTTGCTTCAACTTTGTCCTTGATGAGTCAGTCGTTAGAGCATATTTTTTTACATATAAAGTATAAACTTTATGTTTTTTTAATCGCAATCTTGCCATATAATTCATTTAATTTCACTCTAATTACTTATTTTTCATGACATACTCGCTGAATTATCGTAAAAATACTATACCATCATTTTGCTGAAACTATCCTAAATAAAACTAAAATTAATGACGAGAATCTATACGAAACGTGTATAAAATTACATCAGTAATTATGATTCTAAATCCATATCACTTTAAACTCGAATTTGTTAAAGGCTAGTCAGCTTAGCATAGTTGTCATCAGTCGTCGCATGATCCGTTATATTGAATTAAGGGATATATTTTTACGTGAGACACCTGTGTCATTAGATGTTGTGCATGACACATGACATTAATGCCAGTGAATATCATTAGAATAAAAAATTCTATAGCCATGTCAAATATATCCGTAGATTCATGGTCTGTATCAATAATTTATTATATCATTTAATTTATAAGCATTTCAAACCCTCATCCAAGTTTTTAGTCTGTTTCTAGTTATTCAGAAAATTAGTATATTTCGATTATAATTAATTCTTGTTAAATCTCATAATGAATTTCGACTTTAGAGGGTGTGCGATGGTCTTTAAAATGATGCCAGGGGGTTGTAAATTTTTTACGGTGCTTTTTAGAGTCTAAAATAAGTGTTGGCAAAATATTATCGCGAAACAAAACGTCTAACAATAGATTACACAATCATTCCCTGTGAATTTGGGGTTTAGAGGATGGTATTATTTCGCGCACATAAAAGTTTGATAACTAACAATGCATCATAGTTAAAAAAAGTTTTCTTCGCGTATATTTAAAGGATGTAGGAATAAATAATGATGATAATCACAGTCTCCTGATGGATAAAAATATATATTTTAAATTAATTAGCTGATAATTCTGAATGAAATTGAAAATCAGGCATACATGACAACAAATCCATTGGCTTATATACGCAGTAGATCCACCCACACAAGCATGCATGTACTCCGTATATATAGGCATATAAATATATTGTCCTTTCAAACCCCAATTACCCGCGTCGTTCTCGTGGCTCTCGAAGAATCCTCTTAAAACGATTCACTGAGTTTCATTCGCGATGCGATGCCGGGCTAATTCCTATTCCGTGCTGCAGACTTGCGGTCGTATATACCTATGTATATACACGGTATATATGGTATAAAGGTGTGTGTGTGCATATCAGTGTACTTGTGCGAATGCGACTGTGAGCCGCGCGTTGCGCGATGAACACCAACACATTGATGGATAAGAAAAAGAGAAGAGTCAGGATAAAAAGAAAGACAGGTATATAGTATCCAGTGTATACATTTCGTCTTGGGTGGTCCCAAAGCAACGCGAGTCCCTGTCGAGTTCCCGCGCCGCACACGCCACCTCGCGAAACCCGCCGGGCAGTTGGATTTATTTAGGCTCTGTAATCTATTCCCCACCATACACCAGCTCTCTCTTTCTCTTTCTCCCTGCTTTTCCGCCTGATCTCTGTGTGTGCAGTCAACCTAACTATGTCACCTGCAACTTGCACAGTAATTAATTGTAAGGGTCTAATTAACAGGATAACGCTTTTTATCAGTTGCATGAGAATTAGTTGGATATATGTTCGACTTATATACCATGTACATTTGAAATATGTTTTTTAGTTTTTTAAAAAATTTTATCTTGCATTTTTTCAGGATGTTTAATAAATTTAGATGAATAATTTGTCGATTAAATATTTAATTGATTTTTTTTACATTAAAAAAAAATCGAAAATTCCATGATTTGATTGTGTTAAAATTTTTTATTTTAGTTAAATTTACAGTGAATATTTCGGATTTTTTTTATTCTCATAACATTAAACAATCTGAAAAATGTTTAATTGTCAAGAACATTGGGCGGGTGTATAATTGATTGAAACAATCAAAATTTTTCTGTTGAAAATGCTTGTCACTTGCATGACAAGCACTGATAAAAAAAAAAAAACGGAAAAAAAATATTTAAACACGACTATTAATTCTAAAAGAGAAATTTGATCAAGTATGTCCGACACCCGATAAGGTCCTTATAACGGATACATAAGCCCTCGGTATTAAGGCATGCCTTATCAAGTTCCTTGCATGAATCATGAAAAATAACATCAATTTTTATCCGACATTAAACCCCCAAAATATCAATCACATTTATTGCGAAAGAATATTAAAAAATTTGAAAAATAAAATTTCAGTAGAAAAATCGTTTTTTGTCAGACAAATAACATATCGCGCAGTAAAGTCCCTTAATAAAATTAATTTCTCAGTAACTATATAGGGAACAATCGACTTTTTCCCCACTTATTTCACAAGGAATATTCAATTAAATACCATGGATTATATTTTTTAATTGCATTCCATTGCGAAATTTTTATTAAATTAATGAGTTTTTCAATTGATTCTTCGACTTTTCTTCAAGAATTTCAATGGAAAAAAATTAAACTTACTGAAAATACTTTATACAATCATATTTAATACAATCTACAATTTAATTTCAACTCTTAGCACTTGGTGTGTGCAGTGGCTTGCGCGGGAATCAATATTAGTTCCCATGGAGATGCCCCGAGCCGCAAACTTGTTACCTATATACAATTCTACCCTTAAAATCACGGGTATATTTTTTTAATTTTACAGATTTTTATTTATTTAACACCATATTAATAGTTTCAACAGTTTAGAAAAATTGTTTTTATTAATTAATTAATTTTAAAAATTTCTTTTGCCTTTGTGATTTTTCAATTCGATTTTTCTTCTTTCTAAATATATTTATATATTTATTAATTTTTTTAATTTATCTGGCGCATTGCAAACAAAAGATTGGGATGTGTGTGTATACAGTGAGTTGGTAATCATCCAACAGTTTATAAACCGTTGAGGGGTTATATTTATGATATGTAGCGGTGATGTAACGACGTAGGGGAAAATTTCGCTGTGGGGTCGCGTGACACTGTTACGGGCCACGGTTTACCAAGATAAGCCATGTCGTCGAGTCGATTATGCCTTTCGGTACAAATTTGTACCGCCCTGGTCCCTCGACCCTGTTAAATCTGACGCCGTCAAGGGTGAAATCATCTCAGAACATAAATATTACGATTATTATCTCACTATATTTGATCCAACTAGCATTATATATTTCTCATCGATTGAAAAATTCAGTTATCCCACTATATACCACTTTTAATATTTATTTTTTGTTATTATATACAAAAATCCAAAATTAAAAATTATCAATTACAATCAAAATTCACCCCTTTTAACACTCTTAAAAATTTTTTAGATTATTTTTTCTTCTCTTGTATAGCAAAAAAACCTAAAAAATTGTTGATAAATATCATTTTTTATTAAAAATCAATATAGGGTTGTTATTTATGCATTTTTTCGGCTAGGAAAAAATTTTCTAAACACTTGGGAGAAAGAAGTGATTTTTTCGAGTGGTTTTACAGTGATATTTTCGAAAAAAAAATATTTATTCTTGTTATCATACTGAAAAATAATTTAATACAATTTTTTTGAGTAGTTAAGCTAATAGGAAAGCCAGTTTAGATAATGAACATATGCCTTATCTCGGTTTGTGCACCCCTCAATGATTTAGATACTTATTTTTATAAGGTGCGTAATGCGACCAAATTTCCCGCTGTTTATACCTATAAGGGCGTGTCATGGAAAGATTTTATATATATATATGCAGGGGTAATAAATGCCTGGAATGCTATAGTCATGCGCTAGGATTTCCTCCTCTCTTTACTGACTAATTATATTTCCTCTTTATTCTTGTTTAGGAAGCGTTATATCTTGATCTACACGTAATCTAAACAGTACAACTACCCTTGTCAATCGTTCATCCATTATGTTCTTATTATTGCACCCTTCCAAACGATTCTTATTACAACTATAAAAAATAATAAATAATTTCCATAACTACCCAAAAACATAACTTTTAAGCAAAAAAAAAATAAAAATAAATAATTAAACTTTTTTAACTTTCAATAAAACGATGAAATACCGGATAAAATAATTTTTTAAAAAGAAAAAATGGCGAATTATATATATCAGGTTTTTTTATTTATGAACTGATAAAATTGGAGTAATAATATGTTAGTAAAATTGCGATTTTAGGTCTGAAATTTTGTTTGCAATTTTTTTCTTTTATTTTCCATAACTCATAGACACAGCGTATATCTGTGTGAATACACTATTAGGTTTATCGTATCCAACTAACACTTATATATCCACGCTAAGGCAACCTATATATCCTCACTTTCCAACTATAACCCAAAGGCACCGCTCTGATTGGTCAACGGTGGACCAATCTATTATCGAGGGCACCAAAGCGTGTTTAGATTTTTTCCAACACATTTTATAACATTTTCATCCACTAAATAACTTAACATACCTCTCACACACTATGCATACACACTTGCAAAAAATATATAAACACCTAGAACAGATTTATAAAACTATTTTCTTTCCGTTACCATAACAATGACCGCGTGCTATAGTGCAATTGTAGGTATAACAAGGCAATTTAAACATCATGGTATATATTGAAGTAGTCTCAAAAGAGATCACTTGCAGCATTATTATTTGCCGGGTATAAATGATAATATAAATAAAATTAAAAAAACGTTGAAGGATTATATGTATAGAAAATGTAGAATATGTATAGTGTGCGAGCTAGAGAGTGAGGGAAAAATAATCATATTGTGTATTGGTGGGAGCAAAATACCGCGCGCAGCGATGGAAGCATATAAGAAGAGCAACAAGATAAATGCGGTAGAACAAAAAGATCAAGACGTGTAAGAGACGGAGATGGAGAATTAAATCGGAGGTAGGGGGAACTTTGAGTGTCGGCACCTTGCCGCCAGAGTAGACCACACACGTGGATTCAAGGTTCTCAATCTAAGGATCTCTCGGATGCTCAGACAAACCTCATCGCTATTTTCTCACTATTGCAAAAATGGAAAAATTTTTTTTTTATTTCTCAAATATTTCTATATTGAATATAAAAAAATTTTGCCATACAAATATGATTATTCTGCATCATCAGAGTATGTGTTTGAGTAATGAAAAAAAATAAAGAGCGCGCGCGCGACGCGAACAGCATCAAATGATTGTGTAGAGAGATGCGACTGTGATGTGGATGCTTGTGAAGTTTTGACAGATTCAACAAAGAATGGGCGTAAGAAGGTATATACGCTTGTAAAGAACATCAAGCTATGTTATATACACTGTGACGAAATGTTTTAAGCTTCAGAAAGCGATCGCGCAGGTAGACAGAGAGCAGCAGTGGCAATAATGGAACTGAGCGTATCGGATTTTGAACGAGTATACGGGCGTTTTACCTGTCATTCTGATAACAATCCACCCGCTGGCTATGGAACGAATTGTGTTTTCGAAACACCAACGCCTTTTCACAATTCTGCAGAAAATTCTTTTTCAAATTGTATATTATGCTATACCGTTTTAAATCGCCAAAGCGACATTTTCGTATAGGATCGCGTAGATTTTTTCTTCTCTTTTGTGTTTAAGATGTTTTCCCAATGCGACCAGTCAAAGCACGTCTACTGCACGTCAATTCTTTCACTGTGATGTTTCAATATACTTTCAGAATATCCGATCAACTCTTTATCCAACTGACTTAGGCTATTTTGAGTCAGTTAGATTATTATATTCTATAAAAAGGTACAAAATAAATCGTTTATGTGCTTCCTGCTGCAGAAGCTCATTAATTTTTGATATCCAAATAAAATAATCATTTTTCTATAGGGTCATTTGATGATTTGTGATGTATTGCAGCGATAATAAGGGGTTGTGATGTATTGCAGCGATAATAAGGGGATGCACACGCTCTACGAACAAAAATGTCTGAAATTTCAGAAATATTTCGATTTTAAATGAAAGAAATATTTTTTTTGAACTATTAATCCATTCTCTGAGAGTTTATATATATACTGTTTTATATAAATATAATCAAAAAATTAAAATATTAATTTTGTGTAGGATATTTGTCCAAATTTAAAAATCAAAATTTTTTACTCGATAGTTTCTTTTTATTTAGCACCTGTAAATGTTTTTTTTTTTGATAATAAATTAAAATTAATACATATGACACATGAGAAGAAATGAAGTTTTTCCACGAGCTTACATAATTAATAACTTTGCAATAAAAAAATAGTATTTTCAGTTATGTCTCGATTGAGTTGAATTTCTATTTATCATGAAACATATACAGTGTCTAATTTATTTATATTAATGCATGGAAAATATATATAACGGTGCTATAATAAGTAGTAGATATTATTTTAAAATTTAATGATGCATGTAATTAAAAATGACTGCGTTGATGTGTTAAAATTTGAAATGCCCTTTGGATGTTATTTATAAAAGGATATTAAATATTGATGTATTTTTTTTCAGAGCTATATGGATGGTGAAAAAATGCTTCATGAGATATTCCTGCCTCGGTCAAAAAAGGATAATTTTTTTTTCTATTACCATGATCTTTCATCTTCGTCATCGCCAGCGGTCGCATATTACTGCTCGACATAGTTAGTGTGTTGCACACCACCGAGGTGATTATTCCTCGTGTCTTGGATAATTTGTATACATGCTAACACGCTATGTGATGATGAGGAATCAGGTGAAAAAAGGATTGGAGCGAGTGATATACAGAAGACAGGGTAATTATTCATTCATTCCTGCCTCAAATGGTATATGTTAAATTTTATGTCGAAAATTGCTTGCTCTGTTGCTATACGTGTTGAGATCCATTCAAACATATTTATTAAAATAATTTTATTATTCAGGTTATACTTAAGATCTCGTTTTCAAATTGATTTTTAAGTATATTTCACACTTTTTGAAACGAAAAAAAAATTCTTAAAAAAATAATTACCATATATTTATACCTTTAGATTTAATATTTCTTCAAAAATTTTCGCAAGTTTTAACCGTCGCGTCCATCGGAAAATCAAATTTTTTATCATGGTTTGCATGAGATTTTCATTGTTATTTATGATTTTCACACTTTCATTTCCACTTTAACATCTGCATGGGTGTTGAAATAATTTTTTTTTACATGCATTATTACAGAACCTGAAAGATATATAAAGATATAGATTGTAATAGACATATAAATGCTTGTGATGGAAATGACAGGTTGAATATATCTATATACTAACCTTTTATATTGCAAGAATGCATGGCTGAATTTATCTGACAACTATATATTGCACAAATTTATAGAAATGCATCACTATAAAACACTACCATAATTACTGCTATTTAAAAACATAAATATATCCAAAAATTTTTTTAATATCGTTAAACAAATATTGTGACTATTTTAGTCACAACAAATTATTATGCATTTTTGATCAACAAATTAAGCTGTCGGACTTGGATACTTGCTTAAAAAACATTGATTCTTATTCCATTTATATTACATTTATAAATACGCGAACCAAAAATATTTTAGCAAAGAATTTCTACCAAAAAAACCTCCCCCTTCCCTGTGATAGACCCAAAAAAATTTTTGTAACAGTTTGATTAGTTGGAAATGATGAAAAAAAAATTTTTTTCATTGTGAAATTCACTTAAAAATTCTTTTACTGATTGTTTAATATTTTTTTTTACATAGCACTAATTAATATTAAATATTTCCATGTGTTAAACACAATAATTGATTGCCTAATTATGCACGTTCTCTAGTGATAATAATATCATAAAGATATGATTGCACCAGGTGCATCATATCTTGATCAAGTTTCTGCCGACGGAGCGAGCTCGTTATATCCTTTTTAAAAACAAATGGCCTCAAAATAATTGTAATAAATATACTCGAACAGGGTCTAAAAGGCAATAATAATAGTCTGATAATCAGCGATCAGTGAATGGGCAGTTATAACACTTGAAAGAAGATAAATTGATAATAATATAAATTTTTGCAATAAGTAAAAATGTCTTTTTAGAAAATATAGTTGACATGTGTCTATATAATGTTTCGCTGATTCAATGACTTGTCGTCACACGTTAATAAGACTTCATGAATTAATTTAATCATGGCCTGCAGATTTCAAACAACTCCATTCGTTTATCCTTCATCACGTGAAGTGTTCTGTCGGGCAACAGAGCCTCTGTCAGTAACTTACAAGTACATCTTGAGACTTATAGAAAAAACACACCGGAGCATTCCCCTTTCAGCACACGCAATGCATTGGTATCTAGGCGGAGTCGAGAACTTAACACCACGCCTTTCATTCCCTCAAACTCAACGGGAGTAGGATATTCCGATATTTTCATTGGTTAACAACCGGTTTTTGTAGGCGTGGCTTTGCATTAATTATTCTAAGTAAGTCGTCGTTTCGTAGTGCTTGATTATAGCGTTCCCAGCACATAAACAGAATTCGTTTATGAAACGTGTTCCCCGTAGAACGATATAAAGATGGAAAAAGATATTATATGAAGATAAATGATCTCTTATTTTCATGTTGCATCAGCAAACCAGGCAAATCTCAGATGTATAATTGAAAATCCTCCAACCACTAATGCTTGTTATCTAGTTTGTTGCAAATATCTTGTATTATTTACGTATATATAAGCCTCGAGATCATCATACTAACCGTGAATAAGGGTGATTATTCATGATTTACCCCCTTTAAATCGTGTATTTTATATCATTTCCAACTAATCATTGAAAAATAGTCCTATATTTTATCATTAAATGCCATAAAATACATCGAAATAATTTTTTTTCACCTAAAAAAATTATTTCTAATCTAAAAATATATATTAAAAAATTATTTCCACCTCTATTTTATCGTTAGAAATAGTTTTTTTGATCAATTAACATTTTTTCACGGTTTTAAATGCATCAAATTGTCGGTGAATTTTTGGTGTTTGAAAAGGGAGAGGTATTATTTTATTTATATTTTAGTTTATTTGTTGAATTGGGAGATTTAAGGGTTGAAAAAAAATATGATTGAGTCCCATTTGTGCGAGATAAATTGCAAGGGGGATTTTTAGACAGTGCAGCGCGCACGAAAAAATGAGTAGTAGATTTAGCCTGTCTAGGTAAGACAAGCCGAGCAATCAATGTCTGACCACATAGAAAGAGTACTGGCTGCATCTACTGCGGCTGAACGCTCTACCCCCTCCCTTCTGCGTGCGGCAAGTAGTATGTCTCTAGAATAAGTAGTAGATACAGAGTGCTGCGCGTGCTCGACAGTTGAATATATTTTAATTACACAAAAAAATCGATACCACCATCTTGAAATCATAGTTCTAACTGATTGAGAGTATGGATTAAAGTGTGAATAAATTGTTTTTACACTTAAACAGAGGCGGGAATCATCAAACGGCGAATTAAATATCGAATATTTGGTCGATTTTGTAATGAAAAAAATTCTTTTTACAATTTTAAGTTTAAATTAAACAATAAAACAATTTTTTTAGTTTTTTTAAATTATTTAAAAAATTTTTTCGAATGATAAAAATCATTAAAAAAATTTGTTTTCGTATAAATTATGATTAATTTATATCAAAAATGCGAAATTTTTTCAACTTTAAAGCCTATTTATGTTTAAAAATGTTTGTATGAGCACTTAAAAAATTTTTTTACAAGTAGCCCATAAAATTTCAACAACTCGCTGAGGTTTAGACTGCGGCTATAACTTTAATAAACACACCTAAGCCAGCACGTATTTTAGAGTCGTATATTTGCAAGAAATTTATACAAAGTAAAAAAAAAGTGTTTGCATAATTCTGGCAATCATCGAGGATTAGAGTATCCCTTGTGTAAATTCTAAAGCATAAAATATTACAGTTGCAGTGATGATGAAAGCAATTTATTGAGTGCGGGGATTTATCGAATTCTACACATATACAATTTGGGTGATAATGCTCGTGTTAGTGTGGATCTGATTGACACGTTATTTACGATATTTGGCGGCAAAACTGTCATATAAATACATGCTTGAGCACACGTACGAGAGTGCGGGGGCGCATTCTACAACTCGAGAAGTCACACGAGGTTAGATTACCCGTTAGGCTATTATCAGACCATCGACTTCACGTTTTTAAGGTCTAGAAAAGATATATCCTGCTTATTCCTGACAAAATTGTCATGCAATATCGATTTTAATATGATTTCTAGGATTAATAGAGTTTATGCCAACTTGCCGACATTTTCTCGACACGTAGTAACAGCAAAATAAAATCTTAAACGTCCTTTTCATGTAAATTCGTATAAGGAAAATCATTATTTCCTACTCCCATGCACTTTAATCCACATTTTTACATTGAAATTGATAATTTGAAAACATTGAAAATAATTTTTAAGGATATAAAAACATTAATAAAAGTTTATTTGATTATTTCAGTTTGATTCAAAGTCACCAAGGAGACAAAATAGATCTTTGAGCTTTGAGAAAATCGATAAACAAACGTTCTATCAAGCTTAAATTCGCAGGTAAGATAATTTTACACTGACTGATGGTATTTTATATCGAAGGAAAAAATTAACAGGGGTCTGTAACGTTGAAATAAAAATTTTTTTTTTACTTGAGGCGGATACATAAACAGGTATACCAAATTTTCTGACGGAGCCACTCTGTAATTTTTGGGTCGTTAGAGATGGAAGAAATCATGGAAGGATCATTTTCGACTGGACAACCTAAATTTTCGGTATTGAAACTTTACAAACTGCGGTTAGAGTGGTAATAACTCGAAAGATTTGATTGTTTGCACTTAAAATGTTGAAAAATAATTATTGTATACTTTTTTATCAATGTTATTACCTTTAAAAATTTTTTTCTAATATTAAAATTGAATTTTTGTGTGTCATGAAGACATAACAGATGCATAGTATAGGGACCTTCAGTCGAAAATATTACTTGTTATTGATAAATTACACTCGAGAATCAACTCTAAAAATTCTAGTATTGATTGACGTGAAGTAACAACTACTTTTACGTGAAAAAAAATTTCATTTTCATCGCGAAAATAATTTATTTTACAATGTTTCGATGACAGAATCCGGCGGATTCCCTTCAGAAAATATACAACAAACCCCTGCCATGATAAATTTCAGTGAGTAAAATCACGTTTTTTGTCAAAAATCCCTGAAGACAGTTGAAACTAATTTTCTAGCCGGAGTGCCAAAGCCGAAGGGAAGAGAAGGCACTTTGAGGTACATGGGAAAACCCTCCAAGTACATCGTGAAATACTTGAAAACTTGACAGAAATGACAGGACAAAGTTTTCAGCCATTAATGACAGTATAATCTCTGAAGAATAAAACACAAATCTATAATAAAAAATATAGATGTGATAAAATTAATAATTTATTTTCATGTTTCGATTAAAGGCCATTTTTTCATTACAGTTTGTGAAGAGCTTCAAAATGACGTTCAAGCCGAATTATCCGAGTGGAATCAAAATTTTATGCTCAGCTAGATATGAGAAGGTAAACAAATTACTTTCCACCTGAAAATTTATTGTCTTCCACTGCCATTTTTAACGCTTTCATCTCACTAAAATTCAAGGTCATGCACAGCACGAGATTATGCCTGCCACTGCTGCTCTATCCTCGAAGGACGAGATATCCTACCGCCGTTGAAAAATCAACTATATAACCGCAGGGAAGTCTCCATCAGGTCGTCCACTATTTCATGGTGGAATTGAGTAAGAATTAAATATTAAATTTCAACTTTATCCCATTGTTTATAAATTCACTAAAATAATACCCTAATGTTGGATTAGAGTGGCAGATACTCAAATATGCCCCTGAACGATATGATACAAATTTGTTTTCTTCCCTAAACGATTACCCCCAGCATAATTGTAAGTATATATATATTTTGCTCATCGTGTCACGCATTAAGGATATTCATGCGTGGGGCTTGATATAAATTATTATTTTTGTAAAATAAGAAGTTCAATTAAACAGATATCATCCAAAATGTAAGATCTATATCATGGATCATTTTAAATAACTAATTAACGATTGAAAATCCATTTTTTAACATGGATTTTAATACTATAACTTTATTATAAAGTAGATAACTTCATATAAATATTGGAAAAAAATTATTTGAGAAATTATATTTGATATAACTGAGCATTATTTTTATTCAACTGAATATTCCTTCATATTTCAGAAGAAATAGAAAAAAATTAGAAATCATCGTAACATTATTGATATATTTAAAACAATTTTTTAAGCTGTGAATAAATTTAATAAAACGTTAGTATGTTTATTTGAGTCAACGGTAGCGCATGAACGTCCTTAAAATGGTAAATTGTTTGAGAAACGGTTCTGATAGTATCATCAAAAGGTGAAAAACGCGTGTGATTGAAGGTCAAACGATGGAGACATGAAACGATAAAGTATAATATAAAATCACTGACAATCATATGAATTGAAAAAAATTTAAACAAACAAATTAACTCCACTTTGAGAGTGAATACTCGATTGCCGCGGGTACAATAATTATATGTATACATAGAAAAACATGTATATACTCCCAACGCGTGATGAACAAGAGGATTTTGGGGGCGGGTTGTCGATATGAATATAGGAGGAGCAAAACGCGAGGCGGGTTCTGGGTAAAACATCAAAGGCGTGGTTTGCAGATCGTCGTTGGATATCAGAACGGTAGTAGGGATAACGTATATCAGCGTAAGTTATGATGAATTATGATCAACCACTGTATACAAACGATGGCATAGATTACAGGAACTATTGAACAAATGATTCATGTCCTCAACCACGAAAATTTCGAAAACAAAAATCTTATCCAACACCACACTGCACACGTCGATATCTATTTATGCAAACAATGATTAACCACTCGAATAATTTGAAATATTTTCAGATGGACTTACCCCAAAAACAGGAAATCTTCGTGCACGGTTGCTGAGGAAGAAATACCGTCATGATGAGGGGGATGAGACATTGCCGCCGGCAATTGACAAGAGAATCGATTGAATTTTAGCCTGAGAAGAGGGTGTCGTCAATTGCCGAGTGTTTCTGCGCCCCACTATGTTGAAAATCCAACTCGTAGGTAGGGAGACGTTTCAACAAGAGTCTCGGGATTTCAGCTGTCTGGTAGGCGGAGACAAGCGCAAGCGTTAATAGAGATACAATCAAGGATGTTCAGTCCACTGCGCCAAGGTGTAGGAGGAGGGAGTGAGGACCAAGTATAGTGACGAGGAGAAGGGGCGAGTAAGTAGGGACTTGAGATTCGTAGTTTAGACATCACCTGCCGACGGATGGACAGCCAGTCTGACCCGTCACGGCTCTTACTCAAGAGCTTCGAAGCCTCAAACCAATTGGAAAATATTCGACTAATTCAACATTGCGCTTCGATTCATCAATCAACGACGTGTTTCATTCTGCTAGCAACTGCTCATTGCCTCATATTCAGTTTCGCACTACATACTCACTCGTTATTTTGCCTCTCAGTGTCTCAAGTGCCGCACATTTATTTATTTATATTTAAATATGACTGAGTGTAAAACTTGAAAGTACAGGTTTTGCCGCACGACAAAAGGGTCGAATATGAGTGCCAACATTAAGTCAGCAGTATGGATTGTTGTGTGTCCGGTCAATCACAACTATTAGATCCTAAACGTCATCAAGATTTCAATTTGATTTACGATAATCAAATGCATTTGTCGTTGGCAGGCTGTCATGTAAAAAATCATCAAGCAATGCATCATCAAGATAACGCCGACGACGAGGCAAGCCTGCGTTTCAGTATTGTCAATATTTTACGTCCGGATTTCGGTCAGAAAGCCATTTTAAGCACTAAATCAACGGTGAAACAGCCAAGTTTTCTGCCTGCTGTTTTGAGTGTTAACATCTCATGCCACAGTTCGGGAGTTGTCGTGCCAATCGAGTTCACCCATCATCGTCATCATCACTCGACGAGTCCCCTGTCGCGTCATCAATCTGCTGGCGCCACTGCTGGTCCAGCTAATAAATTATCATCAGTTAAAGTAGTCAACCCTGCAACACCGAGTTATGGGGTTCATCGTGATAAGGAGCCCTTTCGAGATTCC
Source organism: Macrocentrus cingulum (assembly GCA_002156465.1). Lineage (NCBI taxonomy): Eukaryota > Metazoa > Arthropoda > Insecta > Hymenoptera > Braconidae > Macrocentrus > Macrocentrus cingulum. Next base: position 3,262 of record MVJL01011534.1, on the reverse strand, counting down.
ATTTCAACGCTCCACAAGCACTCGAATGGTCTCAGCAGAAGTGCAAGTCTCGAGAGCCTCGCGAGCAATCGCAGTTCCGTCAACACCTGTTCGCCCATTGGAGCTCCTTTGTCACCGGCAGCCTCTGCTGTAGGTGCCGAGTCTATCAGTGGAGATAGTGCCAGGAGTTCCAGTGGATCTCAGACCAGTTCCACCACTGAGCCACCCAATAGTCAGAGTTTGTGGCCTGCTTGGGTTTACTGCACTAGATATTCTGATCGACCGTCTTCTGGTGAGTTTTTTTTTTTTTTAGTTATTTTTGTTATTCTTATTGCAGGATAGTCTCTGTAGAACTTTTTTCATATGTGCTTAGGTATATTAGGAACGTAGGAAATTGATTGGATTACGCGATTATCTCAGCCAATAGGATTTTAAAAATTCGAAAATTTGCTAGAGCTTATTATAATTCTTCAATTAAAAAATAATTTAAAAAAGTTATCTCAAGTTGTTTAATTCTTTTATTTAATTTTGAAGTATTTGAACTATAAAAAATTAAAGATTTTACTATAAAATATTTATAAACGTGGTAATATTGCATTTTTTAATATTTTTAATTACTGCATGAGCATAAATAAAAAATTTGACTTTGAAAATTTATATTTCTTTATCAAGGGACTTTGGAAATTGATTTTTTATTAATACTAACTCGGATATATTTATTTATTGCTGTTATAGGCCCACGTACAAGGCGAGTAAAACGGGTGTCAACTGGTGACAAAAAAAGCGCCACCTCATCTGAAGAAAAGCGACCTCGAACTGCATTCAGTGGCGAGCAGTTAGCCAGGCTAAAGACGGAATTTGCTGAAAATCGATATCTCACCGAGCGAAGACGTCAGCAACTGTCTCGAGATTTGGGTCTCAATGAGGCTCAGATAAAAATATGGTTTCAAAATAAAAGGGCGAAAATAAAAAAAGCTAGCGGCCAAAAAAATCCACTTGCATTGCAACTAATGGCTCAAGGACTCTACAATCACAGTACAGTCCCGGTTGACGATGATGGCGAAGAAATTGTCCAATCGGACAGTAAAATAAATCACCTATCGGGCCACTGAGGTAGACTTTTCTTCTTTCCATATTTTTCACTAAAATTGCATCATTAAATCAACAATTTAGACATATTCATTATCATTAATATATGACTGTGAGCCTTTATACTTTTTCCTTAATTTTTTATTTTAATGGATAAACAATAGCATACTGTGCCTGCCTAATATTTATAAATATCTATACATTGAGCTATACATTGAGCTTAGAATTATAAGTAAAAATGTACTGATATTATTATAAAATATTTAATTTATCACCGTTAAATAATTCATTATAAAAATGATAGAAGAGGCCAAAAGTTCCATAATTTCACAGATTTTTCAATTCTAATAGTAACTTTCAAGTGTACTTTTGATGATAATAATTTTTTTTACCTCAATAAAAAATAACGTTTAAATGATTAATTAAAATCCACACATCGTAAAAATCAAAACATTGTAAAATACATATTTCTCGCTTTTTTTGATAACGATAAAAAAACTGTTTTTAATTTTTAATGCTTCAAATACTGGAATTTAAAAGCAAACGTACAGCATAATTAATTATTACTTTAATTGTTACTTTGTCTACGACATGAATAATATACGATAAATTACTTAACATTCTTGCTGTGAATTAAAAATTAAAAACTATGAGAAACAGTGTGTACTGAGTTATATTAGAAAAAACACCAAATTTTTATAGGATTTTTTTTTTCAAAAGTTTATACTGTTAGTAAATATGCATTTATACTATATATAATAAATAAAATCCGATCTCAATATTAATCATATATTGTAAATAAAAGTTGTAAATAAAATTTAAAATAAGTGTTTTAAACATAGAATGAAGATATGAGAGAATTGAATGTAAATGTAAATAATTATAACGTTTTGAGTTGTTGAAATATATTTATAATTATCATTATCTATTTATCTAAGATATATATATTCAGAATGCGATATTTCAAACATGATAGACTCCTATATGTAATGTACTTATGATGAACAAAAATAAAAATAAAAATGAAACACTTTTGTAAGTGTAATTGCGTGAACCAGCAGAGATTTGCCAAGATATTCAGTGACTGTGAGAGAAATATGTTGCATTAATTTCAATATAACAAGCGTGATGAGATACGTTGACAGATATAAGAGTGTCTATGCAAGTTATATGTAAGTATATAGAAATTATAAGTGATGTGAGTTTGAAAGTCTAGGTGGTAGTAGATGTACTGGCTTTTGAGAGTTGCTAATTATATACAAGGCGTTTAAATGTGGCCAGAGTGCGTGGCACGATGTATACGCTTCATTTTCTGGTGACACATAGCCGGGCTCCCCTGCATACGATAATTGATCCAGAATTAACGAGCCACTCATTATCCCAAATGGCCACGTTGACAAATAAATGTACTTACTCGGTTAGCACTGAAGTGGATGTTACAAATGCCAGTGTTATTCATATTTGGGAAGATATTTATATCGATATTATTAATGCGTTGTTTTTTTTATTAGAACACACCCATCGTTTTGAAGCAATTGACATGATTTACATCGTTAAATAATATGGATTTGTATTTATTGTTATTGTTTTAGTGTATTTAGAATAATAAAGGAATAATAAAGGATGAACAATGAGATGATAAACAATGAGTTTTCGATTATTCACCTGGTCTGAATTTTTTTCCATTGAAAAATTTTCCGAGTTTAAAATTTTAAAATTTACGAAATTTTTATAAAAAGTTTATTTCTGCTATCCACCACGAGATGGCGCTGCTGCCGCAAATTTTTTTTCAAAATTTTTAAAAAAAATTTAGCTTTGCTATCCACCGCGAGACAGCGCTGAAAAAAATAATTGGAGGTCAGAAAAATTTTCCATCGAAAAACTTCCCGATTTTCGACGAAAAAATGGCCCGAAATTACCGACCCCCTATAGAGCTCTGTAACTAACTTTTTAGGTCAGAAAAATTTTCCATCGAAAAACTTCCCGATTTTCGACGAAAAAATGGCCCGAAATTACCGACCCCCTATAGAGCTCTGTAACTAACTTTTATGTTTACAACAATAGGGGGGCGGACGATGGCTCTATGGAAAGATAAAAAGTTACCGACATCCCTGAGGCGATGGCTCAACCCTGTCAAAAATGCCCTCAAAAATGCTCTAGCTCCAACCGTTCTCGAGATATTTGCAAATAAACA
>MVJL01011531.1:0-10488 GCA_002156465.1 Macrocentrus cingulum | reverse complement strand
TTTTTTTTATAAATTTTTGCAGCTTTATACTGAAAATTTATAGTGCCTTCAGCGAAGTGATTATTTATTTCGTTGAAATAATTATGTATTTAAACTGTCACTGAAGATTAGCTATCATAAAGAGTGAGCACGAGTAATTCAAAATATTATTTACTTTAGAGAAATGACTATTTACTTCGTCGAATCAATCAGTTGTTTGGACAAGCAAATGTGTATATAGTTATTGACAAGCGAATGTATATAGTTATTGACAAGCAAATGTATATAGTAGTGTAAAATTTTAAGTAAATGTATATAGTTGTTGTAGTTCTCTTCAATTGGCAATTGTACTTACTCTGGAAGTGTTCGATAAGTTCTCCGCATTCCCACTCGAGCAATAAATTTTTCGTTTCGGTATCCATTTTGCGAAGTTTTAGAAACACCAAATCTTTGTTGTGTTTGTGCGTCACTTATATGCACACGAATAGTTTTAGACACGTAAATAATCCAACCGCTTGTGCGCGCTACTACAAAGACTTCTCGTTACTGTCGGGACTTGGCGGCGACAGAAAGGCGGCGTAATGACCCGATGTTAGTGGCACTCGATAGTATTCGTTTGCTTCCGGCGGGAACAAAGCGAGGATGATGCCGGCACGTGGCGATAAAAAAATTTCAGATGAAAATGAGATTAGTTTTCTTTTAGCACGTTGCATAAAAATAGGGTATGCACTAAGAAAAATATTCACTCGCGCACTGTCATATCTGAATTATTGTCTTGTGGTTGAATAGTTTTAGACACGTAAATAATCCAACCGCTTGTGCGCGCTACTACAAAGACTTCTCGTTACTGTCGGGACTTGGCGGCGACAGAAAGGCGGCGCAATGACCCGATGTTAGTGGCACTCGATAGTATTCGTTTGCTTCCTGCGGGAACAAAGCGAGGATGATGCCGGCACGTGGCGATAAAAAATTTCAGATGAAAACGAGATTAGTTTTCTTTTAGCACGTTGCATAAAAATAGGGTATGCACTAAGAAAAATATTCACTCGCGCACTGTCATATCTGAATTATTGTCTTGTGGTGCTTCTCATCGACTGCATCCGATCTTTTTTTTTTCTGATTGAGACAAGGCACTAAAATGATTATACGGGTAAATCCCAGAGTTTCACAGATACCAAGACTTTTTTGTTTTTGCGTCGAAATAGTCAGTTTTATACACATATAAATTTTAGACTCAAGAAAAATACAATTTTTTTTTTTTCTGATTGAGACAAGGCACTAAAATGATTGTACGGGTAAATCCCAGAGTTTCACAGATACCAAGACTTTTTTGTTTTTGCGTCGAAATAGTCAGTTTTATACACATATAAATTTTAGACTCAAGAAAAATACAATTGTTGAGGTGCACTTTTACAAGGACTTGCCGCTGTCGGAACTTGGCGTCAACTCAAAGGCGGCGTGTGGACCCGACGTTAGTCGCATTTACTCGGTAGTGTTCGTTTGCTTCCGGTGGCAACAAAGCGAGGATGACGCCGGCAAGTACTCAAAGGCGGCGTGTGGACCCGACGTTAGTCGCATTTACTCGGTAGTGTTCGTTTGCTTCCGGTGGCAACAAAGCGAGGATGACGCCGGCAAGTGGTGATAAATTCATGGAAAAAAATCACCGATTTTTTTTCGAAAAATTACACTCGACAATTGCACAAAATATCGTGATGCTGCGCGCGAGCATAAAAACTTCAGATAAGAAAGAGATTAGTTTTATTTTAGCACGTTGCATAAAATATTAGGGTATGCACTAAGAAAAATATTCACTCGCGCACTGTCATGGCTGAATTAGCGTCTTGTGGTGCTTCTCATCAACTGCATCCGATCTTTTTTTTTTCTCTAATTAAGACAAGGCACTAAAATGATTGTACGAGTAAATCCCACAGTTTCACAGATACCAAGACTTTTGTTTTTGCGTCGAAATAGTCGAAATAGTTTTATATTAAGACAAGGCACTAAAATGATTGTACGAGTAAATCCCACAGTTTCACAGATACCAAGACTTTTGTTTTTGCGTCGAAATAGTCGAAATAGTTTTATATGTATGTATAACGGGTGCTTTGGGGTCATTTTCTTGATTTAATGTCTATTTTGGGGACATTTGTACACTTTGAGGACAGGACTCAAAGTAGGTTTATATGTATGTATAACGGGTGCTTTGGGGTCATTTTCTTGATTTAATGTCTATTTTGGGGACATTTGTACACTTTGAGGACAGGACTCAAAGTAGGTTTATGTCTAGGGTATTTTTTGAGGCCACTGTCCCCAAAGTAACGTATTATGTTGGATGCATCATTTGGGCCCATTCTGTAGTTCATACATCCAATTGATAGATGGCGTCACGATACCCATTTTTTGCATTTCGGCATGTTTTTTTACGCAACACTATTATAGACATGATTTCGATTCTAAATTATAATCTATATGATTATTAGACACTTTTGTTTCAAAAAATCTGTATAATTATATTAGTTTTATTATCTTCGACCATGTACCCAACGTAAACTTTTCATATATGTAAATAAAGGCTCAAAGTATACAATTGTCTAATAAACACAGAATAATGATTTACTGTCTATACATTGGATAAATATAGCGCAAATAGTTCGAGGATGTGTTGCTCCATAGAGACAGAGACAGCGTATTTTCGAACTTATGAAAATAAGTAATAGAGAGCTTTATTTATTCCTCATTATTTCTGAGAAACTTTTGGCTTTAACGTTAATTTTGAATGTCTTGTCAACCGTGCATAATATTATAAGATTAGATCTCCTGAATTTGTCATGAAATTCAATTTTCTCTCATTTAACTCATGAAGATTATTTTCGATATCCCTCTCAATAATCACTGAATTATCGAAGCTCAAGCAAAAAAATAGTTCTACCATACATAATACTTACTGGTTATTTATGAAGACCGGCCTCAAAGTATTCTATATATCACCATAATTTTATATCGAGCGTATAAATTGAGTACAAATAGTTTGAGGACATGTTACATCATAAAAAATTCCCATGGAAAATTTCGTTCGAGAAAATATTTTTTTATACATAAACGAACAATTTTTATTTATATATATTTTTTATATTTTATTTTTTTTATTTATTTTTTTTCATTTTATTGACAATAAGCCTTTATTCAATCGTCTCTACTATTTCATATACTTCAGTATATTGTCCCGAGTGTCCCTAGTTAATGATTCAAAAAATGCCGAAGGTTTTCCTACGCATGAAAAATGAAAAGGGCCGGATTTGACGATTGCTATCGAATGTGTTAAAACGTCTATAGGCATCTATATTGCGAAAAAAATTTTAATTTCGATTAATTTTTTCTCATATGGTCACTTGAGAAATCTCAACAGCACCAATGAATATTATGAATAAAGCAGATCTCCGCCGAAAGACAAATAGTTAGAAAATAAATTTAGTGTTAGAGTAGTCGGAAAATGCATTTTCATAATATAAATAAACTGACGCACTCATTTGTTGGCATCACGTATGTGAATAATATAGTGAAATCTCACGTTATAAAATGCCCTGTGTCAGATCGGTGTGAGTGAGTTCGGAGGATTCTTGGAAAATTTTTATATACCGTGGATCTGTATTTGTATGCTGTGTATATACACACAGGCGAAGGCAGTGTGTTTATGAACGCATAGTCCGAGACATTTCGATCGTCATTTTTCTGCCCGCGCGACGATTGTCTTTTCGAGCTCTCACAACGCTAATGTGTGTCTTACTGCATCAGTTCGGTGGAGTGCGGAATAAGAGCAGGATCGAATCCTATATCGTTGTGCATTCCTCGATTATTCGACCAAAAGTAAGTATGTTTTATTGATTTCGTCAAAGATTAAAGCTTCCGTAAGTAAATAGGATAATCGTTCTCATCTATATACATCCTAATTCGAGTCATTTACAACATGCAGAGGAGCGATTTATCTATACCTATTCTATTGACTGAACATTTTACTACCACGACGCCACTTCCGACTGGTTGACTGAAATTTTATCGAATTTTTTTTTTTTAATTTTTATTTTCATTTTTGCAACATACATATATTATTTCCATTTTTTATTGTATTTTATCGACCAATGTTTTTCTATACATTATGATTTTAATTGCACCTAATAGTGGTATTGAAAAGGCCTTTTTTTATTCGACAACATTTATTTGCGCATCTATAACACACTGTAGAGTATGTAATAATCAAACTTTATTTTCCAGAGATGTTTTCACTCGTCAAGTTTGAAAATGGCGAGTATAGTATCTGTCCCTCAAAGCGAGTGAAAATCAGTCAAGGTGATGAATGTATCGTCAAAATTAAAACTGGGGCCAAATATCAAGCCCAATTGCTCGAAACAGACGGTATGTATATCTTTATATCTTCATCTCTATTATTCATCTGCTCTAAATGTGTTATGCATCGTATTAAAAATCTTATTTATAACATTAAGTTGGGTGCTTATTTTAGATGATGAAGAATCACTGGGTATTCTTCGCAATAAGTACCTACAGAATGCAGATTTTCGTCCAGCTAAAGGCAAACTGAAGAACAAGTTGAAAAATAATACTGGGAAGACTAAAAACCGGCAGAAGAGCACTCTAAAAAATTCCCAAACCCCCCTATGACAGGTGGATTTTCATCTCAGCCAGAGAACTTGTTCACTACAGGTATATTTTTTGCACTAGACTTGATGCTTAATATTCATTCAAAGAACAAACATACAAAATGTTTTGTTGAAAACTGCATAGATGAAAAATAGTTCAAGAAATGTGTTCAATTTTTTTTTTTTTAATTTTTAATTGAAAAAAATTTTTTTTTTATTTTTTTGAACATTTTTTTCTCAGCTTTTTCTGTAGAAAAATATTTTATTTCATCAGTAATTTTGAATTTCAATTTTTTAAAATTTTTCAGTTAAAAATTTTTTTTTTTTTTTATTTTTTTTTTCAATTTTCATTCGAAAAAAATGCTAGAAGTTAACTTATTAACTTGAAATTAACTTTAAAGTTAACTTGAATAAATATTTCAATGTGTACATTAAAAAAAATTTTTTTTTTTTTTTTTTTTTTTTATTTCACTAATGTCATGGAAAATTATTTCGAAGTTAAAAATATATTTTCCTGTTTAATTTGAGAAAAAAATTTTTTTATGGAACTAGTTTCTATTTTTGTTTTGATACCTTTTCTCTGCTTTAAAACATATTCCTCAATTTTTTTTAATGGTTCACAGAACACTTTCTACCTTCAACGTTCTAAAGATTTGATTGATCATTAAAAATATTTTTAACTTGGAAATACTTAAAAATTCTTCAGATAGCAATGAGATGTGTTTTCATTGACTCATTAAGTAGAAGGCAAATATATAATAATACATTTTTTTCTAGATATTTCTGTTGTGCATCCGGCAAATGAGTCTGTAGAGCCTAATCCGGCTGAAATTTCATCTCTCGTTCAAGACGATGATGTGATTGACTCTACAACAATTCGTGAAGGTTGGAATTATCCCAATCATCTCGACGAGGCTATTCTCGATAAAAATTGTAAGACAATCAATAACTTCAATATTAATTTTCGCCGATTTTGGGACAATATATGATATATAATCATATAAATGATTAATTTGCAGCATCCCACAGCCTACCAGAGCAGAAAACCAGTCATTTTGCTGGTCAAAGCACTCTTGAAGATGGTTCACTGCTTCCACATGGAATAGGAGCTGCCACATCAACACCCAATGAAAGCCAGAATGATTCGAATATTTCAAGAGCTCTTTCAACAGCAGGAGACAATCAAGGCACTGAATTTTTTATCGAGGAGAACGGATTCTGCACTCCGTTAGAGGATAGCAGTGCTCCAAGTGGCCTCACTGAAATATTAAAAGATCTGGGTGAAAATTGGCCTGAAACTGCACCGGATTCCGACAAAAATCAACAACAAGTCCAGAGTTCTGTCGTTACTCAAGGCGAACATATCGACGATTCCGGAAAATCAGCCTTTGATGGTGATAACGACACTGATAATGATCCTGAATATGTACCAGATGAGACAGAGTCGGCTGTGAATGATCACGACACAATCAAGAGTGTTTCATGGTCAGAACTATCGATTTTGTTAAATACTTCACCTGCAGTTGACGTCCGGACTCTAGATGTACCTGCATCGAAAATTAATGACAAACGATCCGTGAAAAAACATTTTTGTGTTTTTTGTCATTCACTACAAACTAAGATTGGGCGTCATCTTACCTTGAAGCACAAAGATGAGGAGGATGTCAAGAAGATTTTGAGTATTTCCAAGCGTCTACCGGAAAGAAAAAGTTTACTCGATGCACTGCGTAAGAGAGGAGATTATTTGCACAATACCAAAGCCGAGTATAACACCGGGATTCTCATATCTTCAAGGCAACGTCAAGAAAAATATGAAAATACCGCTGAGGATTACATTTGCTGCAAGCATTGCCAAGGATTTTTTTCCAAAAAAACGATCAGAATCCACTATTCTAAATGTGATCCTAAGCATCCAAAAAGCGTCCGTGATATTTTGATTGGTGGTCGAAGATTATCCGGCTTCATTCACAGCAAAGCTGAGCTCGTATTGCGCCAAGTTATCTTTCCAGTACTTCGTGATGACGAAGTCACACGTTCAATAAAATACGACGAACTGGTTATACTTTATGGGAACAAACTGAGCAAAAAATACACTCTAGATCACCAACACGATATGATCCGCGCACAATTACGCCTTTTGGGACGCTTCAAGCTGGCGGTAAAGGTACTCGACGGAGAAATTGATGACTTTAAGTCAATTTTAAGGCCTCAGAAATTCAATATCGCTATAGACGCGCTACGAAAAGTCGCTCAGTGGGATGAAAAAAAAATGTCATTCAAAACTCCAGCCGTTGTACAAAATTTGACCACGCTCATTAAAAAAATGGCCAATAAACTCCGAACTGAGTCCATCACATATCAAGACGATGTCAGAAAAAAAAATGTAAAGGATTTTCTCCTGTTGTGGGAAGAAGAAGTGCCTGTACAGATTAATAAAAAACCTCTTGAGGATCAAGTTTTGCTGAAACGACAAAAAAAAGTAGTTCTCCCACCACAACAAGACATCAAGTTGATTTATGACTTTGTGAAAAAGCAAGCAAACATTGCTTACTTTTTGCTGAGTGATAATTTTAATTCTGCTGCTTGGACTTTGCTCAATGAATCTACACTAATTTTGATTCTAATCTTTAATCGACGTCGAGCAGGTGAAATTGAGAGGTTGAAAATAAATGATTATGAAAACAAGGAAGGACTCGATGAAAATCTCAACAAAGACCTGTACGGCAATTTGTCTGCAGATACAATTAAGTATGCCAAGCAATATGTGAGAGTGACGTTGCGCGGAAAACTGACAAGGACTGTTTCGGTTCTCCTGACACCATTTTTGGTTGACTTTGTTGAGATGCTGCTCAAATTTCGCAAAAATGCTGGAGTTTCGACAAATAATCCTTACTTGTTTGCTACTACGAGTCGGAATGCTTTGAAGAAACAATATATCCGAGCATGCCCACTCATGCGTCGGTTCTCCAATGACTGTGGAGCAGTTTTCCCCAGCTCACTTCGTGGTACGACTCTGCGAAAACACATTGCCACGTTCACAGCAATGTTGAACATTGAAGATACGCAGATTGATCGACTTGCCAACTTCATGGGGCATCATAAAGATATCCATAAAAATATCTATCGAGTGCCAGTGTCCGTTGCAGAGATGACAGACGTCTCAAGGTTGCTTGTTGCGGCTATGGGAGGAGAGGCTGATGCTGAGGGAGACAGTGAGGGCGACAGTGAAGGAGGTAGTGACGAGAACAGCGACAGCAGCGATGAGGAAGCTGTGGAAAATTCATCGGAAAATACTGTTCAATCGCCACAGACCCACGAAAAAGATCGCTCACCATCACCAGAGGCTATTCCTTCGACATCTCGATCTGTCCTCTCGAGTGCGTTGAGAAAAACTCTAAGCACTACACGAAAACGTTGCCGATTCGAAAGTCCCGTCGAGGATCCAAAAGAGTCAGAAGATTCAGATGTGGATGGGAAATCTAGCCTCGGTAAAAACAAGCCTTATTATATTTATTTTGGGATACAATTAATTTTTAGACTTCATCACCAGAGGCTATTCCTTCGACATCTCGATCTGTCCTCTCGAGTGCGTTGAGAAAAACTCCAAGCACTACACGAAAACGTTGCCGATTCGAAAGTCCCGTCGAGGATCCAAAAGAGTTAGAAGATTCAGATGTGGGTGGGAAATCTAGCCTCGGTAAAAACAAGCCTTATTATATTTATTTTGGGATACAATTAATTTTTAGACTCGCCATTCTAATCGCTCAATATTTTTTGGGAAATCTAGCCTCGGTAAAAACAAGCCTTATTATATTTATTTTGGGATACAATTAATTTTTAGACTCGCCATTCTAATCGCTCAATATTTTGCATTGCAGATTTATCACAGAGAGACAAAAAAACTCGCAAAACTTGGACCTCTGATGAAAAAGCGGCGGTGGGAGCTCATTTTGGAGAAGTACATGGCCTCAAAAAACTACCCACATTGCCAGAATGTGAGGCAGCAATAAAGAAATACGTTGCTTTACGTACTCGAACACCTCAGAAGGAATAAAATAAAAAGTTTTGAGTTTTATGCCTAATGTATCATTTTTATGAGGGTGGGTTTTCTTCATCTTTACAAGGATAGTAAAAATGTCATTATAAGTCATCTAAAAGAAAATCGTTCAAAGATTGACCTCAAACAAATCAGCATAGTTTGAGACCAAGATACTTATATGTATATTAATAATATTTTAGAACCTAACTATATACAATACGTTCGCTATGAAGATTGAAATTTTTAATGAAAAAAAAAATTTTGCAACGTGACCTCAAAGAATGCCGTCTAGTTCTCAGACAAACTTTCATCAACTCTAATTTATGTAAATATGCGTTCTCAATCAATGCTGCATTGTTTGAAACAGCGATAAGCCGAAATAAACATACACATAAATGTGGACTCATATAATACTATATAGTTTGAGGATAGGTATAAAACATGTTATACAAAGTGTGTCCTCAAACTATCCAGGCCCGAAATATACATACGCATAAATGTGGACTCATTCAATACTATATAGTTTGACCATAGGTATAAAAAATTTTATATAAAGTGTGTCCTCAAACTATCCATTCAATTGATTATCAGTATAAAAAATAGTTTTAACATTGCCTCGACTTAGGGATGTGCAAAACGCATTGTTTTTTACACAATGCAATAATAATAATCGAGTGGCCCAAAGCATGCGTACGACATACATATATATACATATATATGCTATGCAACGCTCCTGACGACGGGTTTCTGTTTCACTTTTTGAATGGATTTTTCCATTCACACCCGCGTCAAAAGAAGTTTCACTTCAAAAAGGATTTGCAGGCACGGTAAACTTTGACTATGATTATTTTTCATTTTAACTTCATCAATTATCATAACTTTCAAATTTTATTAAAACAATCAATTTTCCATAGATAAATCGATGAAATTAAAATTTTAAAATCGCCAAGTAATGTTCTTTTATTAAAAACGTTTATTTTTCTATTCCAGAAATCACAATTTCGATGATTCTTCCCAATCTCGCGATGACGATGATGATTCTCCAATGGTTTGTCCTGATGACCAATGTTATTGGGACACCAATGCTGACTCGATCATCCCAAAAATAATGGTAGACAATATAAGACTGTTTACAGAGATGAAAATAATTTGTTCATACTGCTCACGATCAAATAAAATTTGCTCGTTCCTTAATGTATCCGAAACATTTCAAAAACCAACCGTGGCAATTACTTGTAAAAGGAAAGGCTGAAGCCAAATTTATCTTCTACACGACCGAAGAACTTTTTATGCAAAGTGTTACTCGTGATGACTTGTTAATTGATGAGATCGTTAAAAAAATAACATAATTTTATTGTATACGTATTTAAATCATTTTATTTTATTTCTTAAATTTGAGTAAAATTTCGCGTGTTTGTTCACCGGTGTCGACCACAATCCAGACAGGAGCGTCGTCAACGCCTTTTTCCATTTGCGATTTGTTGTTTATATGAGTCATTAGTATTGTATCGAGTCTTTTTCCGCGAAATTACGATGTAACCGTCGATTTACGCCCGCCACGCGTCGTCTCATCATTGGAGAGTCATCACGAAGCCCTCGATAAGCCATTATCAACCGTGAGTCCGTCATATACGAGTCAGTCAACCATTTACGCATCGTCAGACGCAGACCATTGCGATTATCAGAGGAAATTCCAAGATCAGTATGAGAAGCACAAGTCCTGCCGAGCGCGCCGTCCAAAAGCGAGATGGAAGCCCAAACGGAGAGACCAAATACCTATCTCTCTCACACCTGTGCGCGTCTCGGAGCTAATGGAGA